>OX421247.1:9205000-9230000 GCA_949125135.1 Alcis repandata
ATTTTAAAGCGGTGTAGGTATTCTTTGTGGAATCCGTGTCCTGACAGAATTTGGGTAATGGCAAAGTTAGGTGACATATTTATGGCAGTGAAATATTTGTTGAAATCTTCATAGGTAGGAAGAAGACTAAGTGTATGAGGACTGGCTTCGAGGTAAAATGATTTGGTTTTGCTTCTGGTTTCGAGTTTATTTTGATGTTTTACGAAGGAGATCGGTATATGTGTGTAGTCGGGTCTTTTATGTGATTTAGTGGCGTTTTTTGCTGTTATATCAGCCAGTTCGTTGCCTTCGATGTCTACATGAGCCCGAACCCATGCAAAGTTTAAATTCATTCCGAAATTTTGTAAATTAATAATGTTTTTGTGTATTTGGACAGCGAGAGTATTTGTGGTGTTGGGGTTGGCAAGTTCGGTCAGTCCAGATTTGCTGTCGGATAAGATGTGGAACTCGTTATGCGGTTTTTTGTTTGAAATCCATGATGTGGCCTGTTCAATGGCTAGTAGTTCAGCCTGAAAGACGGAGCAGCAATTGTGTAGTTTTAGTTTTTTGGTATGCACAGTGTTGCCGAGTGAGTTAAGAGCCACAAACGCGGCCCCAACTTTGTCGTCGAGTTTGCTTCCGTCTGTAAATATTTGCCAAGTTTCGTGTTTGGCTATGCAGAATTCGTTATATTCTTGAACATTATTGATTTCAGTAAATTCGATGCCCACTCGAAGAGAGGGGTGTAAAAGGAGTGACGGGGGAGTAGGCGAGTCTACGGGTATATCTTTGGGGAGGAATTTGGTAGTGTGTTTAATTTTGGTTTGTTCTATGTCGGCTATTTCCTTTATTTTATATGGTAGAGGGTCTAATTGTGCTAGTGAAATGGCAGTCGCTGTTCTTAGTGTTTTGAAGCCCTGTACCATTTTAATGGCAAAAAGTCTTTGAAGTGAAAGTAGTTTCTTATTTACTTGTTTATATTTTAAAGCTGATGCCCAGATACCGGACGCGTAACAGATTATTGGTTGGATGACTTGGTGGTAAATGATTTTGATATTTTCCGGTGAGACGCCCCAGGTGGGTCGAATGAATAGCGAGAGTTTGTTGAATAGTTTTTTGCTTTTATTGATGATGTATTCAGTGTGTTTGATGAAGTTTAGTTTTTCGTCGATTATGATTCCAAGATATTTAATTTGATTCATAAAAGTTATATTGTGGTTATTTATAGTGATTTTACATTTGTTTTTAGGTTTTTTAGTGAATGATATAGCTTGAGTTTTTGCGGGTCCGAAAGTTAGTTTTATATTTTGCCCCCATTTTATGATCTTGTCCAGAATACTATTGGTGATATTTTCGAGGTGTGAGGTATTTTTTGAGTGCGTGATGAGCAGAATATCATCAGCGTAAGCCTGCACGTGGGCCCCCTCAGGGAGATCAGCCAGTTCAGTGAGGAGTAGGTCATCGAGAATGAGATTCCAGAGGGTGGGGCCACAGACTGAGCCCTGTACGCATCCTCTTGACGTTTGTTTTCCCACGGAGCAATTCAGAAAGTTGATAGAGACCTCTCTGTCTGTGATGTAGCTGATTAATGTTTCATAAATATTGCTGGGGCAGTTAACCTTTTTTAGCCTTTTGAAAATTATCGGCCACCAGGCGTGATCGAAAGCCCCTTGGATGTCCAATGAGACTGCAATTGCATGTTCTTTACTGTTCTTGGCTTTGGTGATTATGTCGATAGCGCTGTGTATTGCGTTATTTGTGGAAGTTTGCTGTTTAAAACCGTATTGTTCCTTGCATTGGTTGTTTGTGGTGTTGAGGTAGTGTGTCAGTCTGTTAATAATGAGCTTCTCGAAGAGTTTGCCAAATACATTTATAAGACCAATTGGTCTATACGCTGAGGTGTCAGAGTAGTCCGTTTTGTTTGGTTTCGGAATAATTCTTGCGCATGCTACTTTCCATGCTTTAGGAAAATATTTTAGTTCAACGCATTTATTTAGTAGATCGGTGATAGTGTTAGGGAAGTTTTTTATAAATTGGAGGCAAATGTCTGATGTTAGATGATCGGGTCCGGGTGCCTTTTTATGGCTCATTGTTTTTAAGCAGTTAATGATTTCGGTGGTAGTAAACTCTGGCTCATTCGGTCCGTTGGAAGGCGTATGCATGTCTTGTCTAAGTGTCTGTTGATATTGATTATTGTCTATGGTGTCGTCTGGGAAAAATTTATTCAGTAATGTGTTAGCAGTTTCAAGGGGGTCAGATGTATATGTGCCATCATCTTTTTTTAAAGTTGTTGGCGGTTGCGATATTGGTTTGGATTGTATAATTCTATTGGTGATAGACCAGACGTCCTCTTTGTTTTGTTTATTACAGAACTCTCTGAAGTGATCAGAAGAGGCCTTGCATATTGCGTCAGAGTATTCTTTTTTAAGTTTGTCTCTTTCTAACAAGGATTCATCTATAGGTTGTTTTTGTCTTACTAGGCGGCTAAGCAAGTGATGGTTTTTGATAACTTTCATTTTTATTTTCTGCAGGTCATCGCTCCACCAAGGGATTCTTTCCTTAAATGGTGTTGGTTTGGGTAGTAGTTTATCACACGTGGTTTGTAAAGCTGAGGTGATGACTCTAATGTTGTTGTCTATTTCTTGATGTGACGTAGGTATATTAATGTTGTTGGGTAGGTGTGATTTGATTTCGTTTGTGAAGGATTCGTTGATGTTTTCCCATTTGACAGTGTTTGTATTGTATCTAAATGTTGACGTTTTTTTATTTTTTGTCGTACGTGTGTTTTCAATGTTTAGTTTGAACAATATTGAGTTGTGATCCGATGAGGGGCAGATTTCTGTGTTAACTTGCCAGTTTTCAACATTAGCTATATTGGTATTGCTAATCAGTGTTACATCAATGATGGATTCTCTGTAGGTTCCATGTGTGATTGTTTCAAAGGTAGGGTTACTTCCAGTGTTGCAAATGTGTAAATTATGTAGGGTGATTATGTCGTAAATTGTATTGCCTCTTTTGTTGTCAGTCTTGGAGCCCCATGACGTGTGCCAGCCGTTTAGGTCTCCGCAAATCAAGTGCGTGGAGCCAGTTGTTTCTGCGAGGAATATTTCCAAGCGGTTTAGAAGTTGCAGTTTGTCGGTTCGTGGTTCAATGTAGACGGATGTTAGATATATGTTTTTTCCTCGTGAGTTGTTAATTTTTATGATTGAGAGGCAAGAGTTGGAGTATTCGCTATTTCCGATTACACTGAGTCCGTTTTTTTTTGTTAGTATGGCAGCTTTGGTCGGTTCATTCTTCGGATTCTTATCGGGGAATTGATGGAGATCGTAACCTGGAATTTTAACGGGTAGTCCCGTATTGCTGGTGTAAGGTTCGTTAATAAAAATTAAGTCCGGTTGGTGCGTATGAGCCCATTGTGCTAGTTCGTGGGTAGCGTTTCGACTACGTCCGACATTGATCTGGACGCATCCGAGAAATGAGCCCCTCGGTTGTGAATTGCAAGAATTGACATCAGAGGGGCCCCAAACGGGGGGTGCAGGGAGTGGACTACAGCTCATGGTCCGTTCTGGCACGGACTTCAATTAGTTTTTTCAACCCAAGCGGGCATAGATTAGAGGTAGCGCTATGTGCGTAGTTGACCGGGGAAGAGTCAGGGCGGTGTGATTGCTTTGCGTTTTTAGCAGAGCAGTGTGTACATTTTAGCTTGTTGTAGTCGTGTCTGTTTGGGCAGTCTTTGAACTCGTGTGTCTCGGAGCAGTGGGAGCATACTGGCTCCGGAGCCTTGCACCAACGACGGATGTGACCGTATTTCATGCATCTGAAGCATTGTTGAACTGGGACGTGTTCTTCAACGTGGACCTGTTGGAAGTCTACGTTTAGGTGATTGTTTTGGAGGACTGCCTTCCATATTTTTGGTGTAGTAATGAATATTGCGTTATAGAGTTTGGGGTTCTTGTTGTTTCTGGTGGTTTTTAGTTCAATATCTTCACTATTGGTTGTATTGATTTTGATGTTATTGTTCTGACAAATGATAATATCTTTCAGCTGGTTTGGTGGTGTTTTGCTTGATACTCCTTTTAGGATGAACATTGGTTTGAGTTTCTTTGTTGTCTCTGCTACTACCCTCGAGTTTGGTTGATTAATTTTTTCCAGAGCGTGTGTTTTTTGTTCTTCTTTATCAAATTCGACTAGTAATCTGTGATTAGATGTGTATGCAATTTTGGAGGGTGCGTAATCAGTATCTCGGAAGTTCGTACTTTTGTGCCAGGCTTGAATGGTCTCTTCGTGGGTGCTAACTGTTTCCTTAGGTGCAATGATAATTGACGGTTTAGGTGGTGGTAGTTTGCTTGCTGCGCCATCTTTAATGATGTTTCCCGATGAATGTGTGGGGGTTTGGCTCTTCATGTCATTAATGGAGTTTATGAGCTTTGGTATAATATTGGCGAGTTGGTCGATCTGGTTTAAGGTGTGAGGGTTGATCTGAGAGGACCTAGCACTGGGGGAGGCAGTGCAAGGAATGGTAGCTGTCGCTTTCTGTTCGTGGTTCAAGGAGGCCTTCTCCAGCGTTACAAGTTTTTCGAGTACGATTATCCTCTCTGCTTTTGTGAGACCCTTTCTTTTTTCCTCAATCAAGTTCTTGATGAAGGTCACGCTTTCTCGTACCAATTGAGTGAAGGGGATGGGGGAATAGTCACCGCTGATAGGTGTGCGGTTGTCCCCAGTCCGTATATCGGAGGGTTCAGGTTCTGAGCGATCTGAACCGGGAGGAGGACGACGGTCTCCATCTTCTGGAGTGGGAGTTTCAATGGCTTGGCTCTCAGGTAGTCTGAATTGGGTGACTACGAGTGTGTTGTTTAGCTCCATGGAAATAGGTTCCGCAGGTGTTCCGAGGGATTCTGGTGGTCTAAGTTCTAGTAAAGACGAAGAAGTGCTGGAGCTAGATGTGGATCTGGTTTGAATAGGGTATGGTCCACCGCTGGATGCCACTTGTGAATTCTGTTGATTAATATCTTGTTGTTTCTGTGTGGGTTTAGCCGGAGAGCGCGCGAGAACCATTTTGATAAAGGCACAATAATGTTTCTTACCTGGTTGGTGTGCCACGTAGCGCACGTCACAGGTAGCACTCGTAAAAAAAAAATGTGATGTGAAAAAATGAAATAAAATAGCTAAAAAACAGAGGACAAAAGGTAAGGCTAATTAACAAAACAGTTAGTACTAGAACACTTAGCACACGTCACAGGTGGCACAGGTAGCACAGGTATCACTCGCAACACGCAGTGTGAGTCACATGTAGCACTCGTAGCACGTAGCGCACGTCACAAGTCGCACATGAAGCACGCAACAAAGAGCTTGATACTCGGTTGTTCAGGTAACTCGGCAACCTCTCAGGTCACCCAGTAAATCCGAGTGGTGAGTAAAGTGACGCGGGAGATGTCACAGATAGCACAGGTATCACTTGCAGCACGTAGCGCTCGTCACAGGCAGCACTCGCAGCACGTGGCGCACGTCACTCGTTAGCACACGAAGCAGGTTCGGGTAACTCAGCAACCTCTCAGGTCATCCAGTTAGTCCGAGAGGTGAGTAAAGTGACGCGGGGGATGTCACAGATAGCACAGGTATCACTCGCAGCACGTAGCGCGCATCACAGGCAGCACTCGCAGCACTTAGCGCACGTCACACGTAGCACACGATGCAGGTTCAGGTAACTCAGCAACCTCCCAGGTCACCCAGATAACCCGAGAGTGAGTGAAGTGACGCGACGCGGGAGACGAAGGATGCCGTGACTCACTAAAGTAACCCTTGGTGAGCAGGGTTACTACCCCACTACACCTTATGCACCGAGCCAACCTGCCCGGCTCACAAAAGTGAGTGAAGTGGGTGAGCAACTGAGTGAGTAAGGTGAAATATGCCTAAATTCACTAGACTCACTTGACTCACCAGAGTAACCCTTGGTGAGCAGGGTTACTAACACACTACACTTTATGCACCGGGCTAACTTGCCCGGCTCACAGAAGTGAGTGAAGTGGGTGAGCAACTGAGTGAGTAAGGTGAAATATGCCTAAATTCACTAGACTCACTTGACTCACCAGAGTAACCCTTGGTGAGCAGGGTTACTAACACACTACACTTTATGCACCGGGCTAACTTGCCCGGCTCACAGAAGTGAGTGGAGTGGGTGAGCGGGTGAGGAAGGTTACTTGGGCGATGGAGAGACGTGGAGACGACCGATCACGGCTCCGGTTGAAGTGAGACTGGTTAGGTTAGGTTAGGTTAGGTTAGGTTAGGTTAGGTTAGGTTAGGTTAGGTTAGGTTAGGTTAGGTTAGGTTAGGTTAGGTTAGGTTAGGTTAGGTTAGGTTTTAGCCGGCCTCCTCCACTATTACCCCCGATATTTTCGGGGACCTTTTTTAGGTGTTATTTGATTTATATAGTTAATTATTTATTATAGTCAAAGTGACTTATTTGTCTAAATTTTTGAAATCGAAAGATTAAAATCATTATTTTGTAAAACTTTGTACTAAAGTACAGTTTGTCTAAATTTGTATATAAATATATACTAAATATATATATCTCTTTTTATCTATTATATGTCTTATTATATGTTACCTTTTAGTTTGTGGTTTTAACGTTTTGTTATATATTTTACTAACTTAGAATTTAATTATTTATCTTCGGTGTTGAACCGTTCTATTATAGTGTAGTTTGTTATTTATATAATTAATATGTTTAAGTATGTTTATGATACACTTTTACTAGTTTATATACCTATTTGGTCGACATGCGTATATACTCGTAATTCAACAGAATTAAGCGTTATACGCATTTTTCATGCGTAGTTTCAATTTTTTGATAGAGCAGGATGACACTCAGTGTCATCTTGTTCTATTTCTATATACCGCGTCTTTTGCCACTATTGTACAGAATTCTAACAGATACGGTCTGGACGTCTTATCTGCCATTATTTCTTTTAATGAGGCTTCCGACAACTTCATGTTAGTCGCGACTTCCAGGTCGTACCTTTTAGATTCGTATTTGGGGCATTCGAGTATCAGGTGTTTAATCGTTTCCTCTTTTTCAGGGTCACAAACACACGAAGGATCCTCCTTGCATTTGAACCGGTTTAAGTATGCGGAGAATCCCCCGTGACCAGTCAACACCTGCGTCAGGATAGGCGTCAATTTAATTTTTCGGACGATTTTGTGTGCCTCTGAGACATCTGGGAGAAAAAGCTTAGTGACCTCTCCTGTGCCTTCTTGTTTATACCGCTGACCCCATTTGCTCACCGTCTCCATTCTGATTTGGCTTTTTGCATGCGACACTGGGCACCTGTCATAATGAGCAGAGGTTTTCGAGTATAGGGCGGCTTGCTTGGCCAATTCATCAGCTCTCTCATTTCCTGGCACCCCGACGTGTGCCTTTACCCAGAATAGCCTGATGTTGCGGCCGTGCTCTCTCAGTCTTGCAATGTTTTGCCTTGTCGCGAAAGCCAATGGGTGAAACGCTTCTATGTTTTGGACGATTTGGAGCGCGGACCTCGAGTCGCTCAGCACAGCCACCTCCTCATGCTTCGCTTTAAGCACTAGTTCTGTTGCTTGGTACAGTGCATAGAGCTCCGCTTGGAACACTGTGCAGAACGACTCGAGTCTCATCTTCTTTGTCTTCGTCTCGACACCGTTTTCCCAGCAAGTGAACGCTGCTCCTACTTTCCCTTCCAATTTGCTCCCGTCTGTGAAAATTTGCACTTTCGGGAGCTGAAATCGGTCTAGGGTTTCAGGCAGCATGTCATTGAGGCAGTCATACTCCACGTCTACCTCTCTGGCTGGATGTGGGGCTTTTAGATAGCTGATGCGTCTTTCAATCTCCCATCCAGCGTGGTCTCGCGCAGAGTTTCCCCTCTTCGCTTCGTACAACCGGGCCGCCTCCTGGATCCGAAGATCCAAGGGAAGCAGTCCGGCTAAGACTAGAACTGCGTTGAGAGGAGCTGTCCTGTACGACTTACAGATTTTCTGCGCGAACCCACGCTGGATAGTGTTCAGCTGCTTTTGGACCATCAGTTTTTCGGCTGCAGGCGCCCATACGCTCGAGGCGTACATTATGATCGGCTCTATTACCGCGATGTAGATCGTTCTGATGATTTCCGGGTTCAACCCCCACTCTATTTTTGCCGTTTTTGCGAGTTGTTTATAAATATTGGCTGCCTTACAACAGACGTTTGAAACATGCTTATTGAAGGTTAGCTTCTTGTCTATTGTAAGGCCCAACAACTTAATCTCGTCTACGACTGGTATGTCCACTCCTCCCATGTGCATCAATGGGGTATCAAATTTCAGTTTCTTCGTAATCAGCATAGCGTTGGTCTTATGTGCTGCAAACTTTAGCTTATTTTTGATACCCCATTCATGCACATAGGCGAGGGTCTGGTTAGCTTGTTCTTGTATTTTGAGGGCTGAGTGTCCGGAAAACATCAAAACGACGTCATCTGCAAACGCCTGCACAAAAACGCCTCTTGCCTCCAGGTCTTCCAGTAGTGGGTCCAGCAGCAGGTTCCAAAAGGTTGGGCCACCGATGGAACCCTGGACACAACCTTTGTTGGTGTATTTCCGACAGGATCTTCCAGCGTAGCTCACCACCACTTTGCGTCCCTCTAGGTAGTCGTTGATGAGACACCTGATGTTGAGAGGACACTTCTTGCGGATGAGCTGCGTTTTTATTGCAGGCCACCAGGCGCTATCGAAAGCCCCTTCGATATCGAGTGATACTACAACTGCTATTTCCTTGTTTTGCATACTCCTTTTTATTTTCTGCATGAGGTCGTATAGAGCGTCTTCCGTACTTTTTTGTGGGACAAAACCGTACTGTTTGGAGCTAGTCCTTGGTAGTAAGTGCCATCTGGTCCTTCTTACTACCATTTTCTCGAGGACTTTCCCCAAGACAGATAGTAGTCCGATTGGTCGGTAAGACTTCGCGTTGCTGTAATCACTCTTACCAGGCTTTCGGGTTTTTTTTTTTTTTTTTTTTTAAGCCGGCCTCCTCCACTATTTTCCCCCGAGAATTTCGGGGACCTTTTTTAGGTTTATATGAATTTACTTATTAATTTTGAATATATTTACCTTAATATTAAATTGCTAATAATACAAGTTTGTCAATTTATCTATAAAATATTTATATGTTGCATACTACATGTAATTTAGAAAACTAGAAAATAATATAATAAGTGTACTTAATGTACTTTCGTCATATTTATTGCTATAATATTAATTTTGATTTTAACTTTACCATTTAATTTTATTTTGTAGAAAGAAACTTTTTTATCTTAATCAATTTATATTCCATTTTTCACCATGTGTACATTCTCATAATTCTAAAGAATTATGAGTTGTACGCATTTTTTATACGTCCTGTTTGTAATAAGACGCTTGAACATTTATTGTTCTCGCGTCTTATTCCTTTTTATAGCATCCTTTGCTATTTTCGTGCAAAAATCTAGCAGATACGGCCTGGACTCCTTGCCGGCCATCATTTCCCACAATGAAGCTTCCGTCAACTTCATGTTTAACCTGGATTCCAGGTCGTATCTGTCAGAGTCATGTTTAGGGCACTCTAGCATCAAATGTATGATTGTTTCTTCTTTACCAGGTTCGCAGACACACGAGGGGTCATCTTTGCACTTGAAGCGATTCAAGTACGCGGAGAACCCCCCATGGCCGGTCATTACCTGGGTCAGGATTGGGGTGAGTTTAAACTTTTTGATTATGCCGTGCGCATCAACAACACTTGGGAAGAAAAGCTTCGTAGTGCGAGCTGTCTCTCCTGTAGTGTACCTGGCGTCCCATTTCTCAATTGTAGACCTCCTTATCTCGCTTTTGGCGTATGATATCGGGCATTTGCCATAGTGCGCGGAGGTCTTGATGTATAGAGCTGCTTGTTTCGCCAGCTCATCTGCCCTTTCGTTTCCTGGTACTCCGGCATGGGCTTTTACCCAGAACAACTTTATTTCAGATCCCTTGGCCTTTAGGACGGCGATGTTTCGTCTGATAGCGAACGCCAGGGGATGGAAGGTGTCCGGGTTTTGGATGATTTGAAGAGCTGACCTCGAGTCGCTCAGCACAGCCGCCGTGTCCTGCTTCTCTTTCAGCAGGAGCTCCGTGGCTTGAAAGAGTGCATAAAGCTCGGCTTGAAAGACTGTGCAGAACGACTCGAGTTTCAGTTTCTTCGTCTTTATCTCCATGCCGTTTTTCCAGTATGAATATGCTGCACCGACTTTCCCCTCCAATTTGCTCCCATCCGTGTAAATTTGGATCTCTGGGAGCTGGTGTTGTTCCAGGGTGTCGGGCAGCATATCATTGAGGCATTCGAAATGGACGTCAGCTTCCTCGGCTGGGTGTGGAGCCTTCAGGTAGCTGATCCTTTTTTCTATTTCCCGTTTGCCATGGTCCAGGGGAGTCGGTCTGCCTCTCTTTGCTTCGTACAGTTGGGCCGCCTCTCGGATCCTAAGATCCATGGGAAGCAGCCCAGCTAGTACGAGTGCTGCGTTGAGAGGCACCGTGCGATAGGCTTTGCATATCTTTTGCACGAACCCACGCTGGATTGTGTTTAGCTGCTTTTGCACCATGATTTTGTCCGCTGCCGGTGCCCATACGCTCGAGGCGTACATGACGATCGGCTCTATCACGGCGACGTATATTGCTCTAATGATCTCCGGGTTCAGCCCCCATTCTATTTTTGCCGTCTTCGCCAGCTGCTTGTAGATATTCGCGGCCTTACGACAGACATTTGCCACATGTTTATTGAATGTGAGTTTTTTGTCTATCGTAAGGCCGAGCAGCTTTATCTCACTGACGACGGGTATGTCTACCCCGCCCATGTGCATGATTGGGGTATCAAACTTAAGCTTCTTGGTGACGACCATAGCATTGGTCTTATGGGCCGCGAAACTAAGCTTATTTTTGACACCCCACTCATGCACATACGCGAGAGTCTCATTGACTTTTCCCTGTATTTTAAGGGCTGATTGCCCGGAGAACATTAGAACAACGTCGTCCGCGAACGCCTGCACGTACACTCCTCGAGCGACCAGGTCGTTCAGCAGCGGATCTAGCAGCAAATTCCAGAACGTGGGTCCCCCTATCGACCCCTGGACACAGCCTTTTTCGGTACTGATGCTGAAGGATTCTCCAGCGTAATTGACCACTACCTTCCTCCCCACAAAGTAGCCGTCAACGAGCTTCCGTAGGTTTAGTGGGCATTTCATTTTTATAAGCTGACTTTTGATAGCTGGCCACCATGCACTGTCAAACGCTCCTTCTATATCGAGTGACACGATGACCATCAGCTCTTTGTTACGGAGGCCCGTCTGGACATGCTGCATTAGGTCGTAGAGTGCGTCCTCGGTACTTCGTTGTGGAACAAAGCCGTACTGTCTGGGGTTAGTCTTTGGTAGTAAGTGCCATCTGATCCTCCTTACCACCATTTTTTCGAAGACTTTCCCCAGAACTGACAGGAGCCCAATCGGTCTGTACGACTTTGCTTGAGTGTAATCACTTTTCCCGGGTTTCCGCAACACTACGACTACAGCCTCCTTCCAGGGTGATGGGAAGCAAGACAAAGACAGGCACTTGTTGAGAATCCCCAGGAAGACCTTCTCCTCTGCGAATATTGCCCTGAAGCAGATATCCGCAGTGAAACCGTCCGGTCCTGGGGCCTTCTTGGGATCGAAACTATTGAGGGTTCGTTTTAACTCAGCCATCGTGAACGGCGGGTCGTTCCTGTCATCTGGCATTGCATCGCAAATAGTGTCAGCTGTTCTTCTAATTGTTTCGTGGATATTATCATCCACGTCGCAATTATCCGCCGGAAAAAATGTGTTTGCGAGCAGTGCCACCGATTTTTCTGGGCTCAGTACCGTCCCGTTTTCCTCTAATAGTTGATCCTCGTGCCTTTCTGTCTTGCTTCTTATCACCCTGTATACTCTATCCCACATGCTCTCTCTATCTTGCTTAGTACAGAAACTCTTCCAGCTTTCAGTCTGTGCCTTACTCGCCGCTAATTCATACTCTTCTTTTGCTTTCAGGTATTCCTGCACTACGTGTTCCCGTCTTCGAGGTGCTGCGCAACGGATCCTGCGTCTCTTCGTGTTTACAACACCCTTCAGGCGTTGCAGTTCGTCGGTCCACCAAGGTAAGTAATTTTTAATATTTTTATTTTTATGTTTCGGTATCGAATTTTGACAAGCTGTTTCTATACACTTCATATAACTATTGACTATTTCTTCTATTTGACTTTTGCTTTCTAATTGTGTGACTCTATCTATTGTGATGTTATTTTGTTCTAATGATATTTTTACTTCCTCAGTGAACCGTTCCCAGTTGGCCTTCCGGGTGTTGTATACACGCGTCGACGCAGATTTTCTCTTCTCTAGAGGCTTTTCCAGACAGAGATTGAACTTGATCGCGTTGTGGTCTGAACTGGTGACCGTCTTATCTACCCTCCAGTCCTCGATGTGCCGCAGTAAGTGTGATGTACAAGCCGTTATATCAACATTACTGGTTAGATGGCGGCCACCTCGGACTGTGTCGAAGGTAGGGTCGGTCCCGCAGTTCAGAACATGCATGTCCATCTCGTCAAGGAAGCCTCTACAGAGTTCGCCTCTGTCGTAGGCTTTCGGGTTAGGTTAGGTTAGGTTAGGTTAGGTTAGGTTAGGTTAGGTTAGGTTAGGTTAGGTTAGGTTAGGTTAGGTTAGGTTAGGTTAGGTTAGGTTAGGTTAGGTTAGGTTAGGTTAGGTTAGGTTAGGTTAGGTTAGGTTTTTTTTTTTTTTTTTTTTTTTTTTTTTTTTTTTTTTTATCCTGTCCGGGCGCATTCGTCGGCCCGGCCCGCGAGCTATGTTCCCTAACTAGTAAGGGTCAGGGGAAGTTGTGTACAGGGTTCTTTTATTTTCCTATTTTAAAATTATACAATTTTCCCTATTCTAGGCTAATTAATTATATTATCAAATATAATATTTTAGCCTATGTTTAATTACTGTTTCTCTTTATTACTTTCGTACATATTTTTACACTAAAATCTATAAACTTATTTCTTATTTTCTTATCGTTAATTAATTTACATATGTTTTCTATACTTATATCTATATCTAGCTCTTGTTCTATGTTAAATCTATCTGTTCCATATACGGGGCATTCTGCTATTTCATGAATTGGGGTTTCATCCTTGTCGGGTTCACATATGCATGATGGGCTCTCCTTCAGTTTAAATCTGTGTAGATACTGGGAGAACCCACCATGACCCGTCATAATTTGCGAAACCAACCCTGCCGGCTTTAGCTTTCTCACAATTTGGTACGCAGTTTTGGCTTCCGGAAAGAAGATCTTGGTTACGGAAGCGGTTTCACCCTCCCGATAGCGCCGATCCCATTCGTCCAGCGAGTCCATTCGGATTTGTCGCTTGACGAATGAGACCGGACAACTATCGTAGTCCGGTTTCCTCTTGCTATGCAGTGCTGCGCTCTTTGCGAGCTGGTCCGCCCTTTCGTTGCCCTCCATCCCCGCGTGAGCCTTTATCCAAAAGAGGTTCACCGTTTTATTTTGGTTTGCTAACAGTTGGATATTGGCTCTCGCTCTCATCGCTAAGGGATGGAGGGCTTCGTTATTAATAACAGTCTCCAGGGCGGATCTAGAGTCACAGTATACATTGCATACCGGTTCCGTATCCAAGATCGCCCTTCCGGTCGCCTCTGCCAAAGCCAGCAGTTCCGCCTGATAGACGGAGCAACAATCCGGGAGCTTGAGCTTTCGGGTACTCGTCTCTGCAGCACCCTTCCAGATGGAGAGCGCTGCACCGACTTTCCCTTCAATCTTGCTCCCGTCAGTATAAATGTTAAGCTCGTTGCTGTTGTGTCGCTCTATTGTTGCTCCGTCTGTCAGGCAGGAGAAGTGTAGTTGCATTTGGTGCGCAGGGTGGTGTTTCTGTGTGTATCGCTCGGGTTTCTCCATCTCCCAGTCACTTATTACTCGCCGGGAATAACCTTTCTTTACTTCATAAAGCGAGGCTGCTTCCCGGACTCTGATGTCCAGAGGAAGCAACCCGGCGAGTAATAGCGCAGAGTTTAGAGAAACCGTTCGATGTGCTCTAACAATTTTTTGAGCGAAACCCCGTTGCACTGCCTCCAGCTGGTTTCGGACCCCTATTTTATTCGTAGCAGATGCCCACGCACTAGCCGCGTACAGGATTGTTGGTTCAATTACGGCCATGTAGATTGTTCTAACAATTTCCGGTTGCAGTCCCCAACTAACTTTAGCAGCCCTTGAGAGTTGCTTATAGAAACCCAAGGCCCTACGACAGACGTTCGCGGTGTGAGCGTTAAAAGTCAACTTTTCGTCGATGGTGAGACCTAGCAGCTTGATCTCTTTGCACATGCCAATGTCAACGCCTCCCATGTTCAGGCGTGGGGTGTCGTGTTTTAATTTTCTGGTTATTACCATACCCATGGTCTTATGCGGTGCGAATTTTAGTTTATTCCTGACACCCCACGCCCGAACATGTTCTAGCGTGGCATTGGCCTGCGCCTGGATCTGCTGCGCGGTCTCCCCATCGAAGACAAGGACTACGTCATCCGCAAACGCCTGTACGTAGACTTTTCTCCTTTCCAGTTCCTTCAGAAGCGGATCTAGTAGCAGGTTCCACAATGTCGGTCCCCCGATGGAACCCTGAACACAGCCCTTTTCCGTTTCCTTGACCACTTCCTCACCCGCGTATCTTAGTCTTACTTTCCGATTTTGTAAGTAGCTGTCTATCACCCTCCTCAAGTCTATTGGACACCTTTCCTCTGCCAGTCGGACTCTAATCATTGGCCACCATGCGCTGTCGAAGGCTCCCTCTATATCCAACGATACCATTGTAACTATCTTTTTATGGTCTAGCTTTTTGTAGATGTATTGCATTAGAGTATAGAGGGAGTCCTCGGTGCTTTTCTGGGGCGTGAACCCGAACTGGCGAGTACAGGTTAGGTTAGGTTAGGTTAGGTTAGGTTAGGTTAGGTTAGGTTAGGTTAGGTTAGGTTAGGTTAGGTTAGGTTAGGTTAGGTTAGGTTAGGTTAGGTTAGGTTAGGTTAGGTTAGGTTAGGTTAGGTTAGGTTAGGTTAGGTTAGGTTAGGTTAGGTTAGGTTAGGTTAGGTTAGGTTAGGTTAGGTTAGGTTAGGTTAGGTTAGGTTAGGTTAGGTTAGGTTAGGTTAGGTTAGGTTAGGTTAGGTTAGGTTAGGTTAGGTTAGGTTAGGTTAGGTTAGGTTAGGTTAGGTTAGGTTAGGTTAGGTTAGGTTAGGTTAGGTTAGGTTAGGTTAGGTTAGGTTAGGTTAGGTTAGGTTAGGTTAGGTTAGGTTAGGTTAGGTTAGGTTAGGTTAGGTTAGGTTAGGTTAGGTTAGGTTAGGTTAGGTTAGGTTAGGTTAGGTTAGGTTAGGTTAGGTTAGGTTAGGTTAGGTTAGGTTAGGTTAGGTTAGGTTAGGTTAGGTTAGGTTAGGTTAGGTTAGGTTAGGTTAGGTTAGGTTAGGTTAGGTTAGGTTAGGTTAGGTTAGGTTAGGTTAGGTTAGGTTAGGTTAGGTTAGGTTAGGTTAGGTTAGGTTAGGTTAGGTTAGGTTAGGTTAGGTTAGGTTTTTTTTTTTTTTTTTTTTTTTTTTTCCTGTCCGGGCGCATTCGTCGGCCCGGCCCGCGAGCTATATCCCTAACCGAATCAGGGATTTAACACATTCCATTTATTTACTATCTCTTATTTCTATTTCATTTATGAGAAATTTACCTATATTTTTAACTTCATTTTTCTAACTTGTCTTTATTCCTTAGTGTTACATTTATATAGATTCTATTTTCCTATTTATTCCTATCCTTTGTTTATTTCTTAAGGTTACATACATTTAGTTTTATTTATCTAGTTTTTCCTATCTTATCTCTATTTCTTATGATTATATACATTTGGTTTAATTTATCTAGGTTATTCCACTTATCTTTATTTCTTACACACACATTTTATTTTGTTTACATAATTATTTCTATCTTATCTTTAAGTTTCTTTAATTACACATATTTAAATCTTATCGTTATTTTACATCTTAATACAATTTACAATGTTACATCCTATATAAAATAAAATATATAAGTTTAGCATTTGTTATTTATCTATTTCTTTTAATCACCTATTCCGTTTTTGTGCTAAATTCCAGAAAATCATGGCGTTTATTTCGGTGATTTATTAGACTGTTATGGGTCGAAAATCCATAAGATATGTTGTGCATTAATTTGACTTTACGTATTTTAAACATTCAAGGAGTTTATCGCTGTCTTTTAATTTATTTTTATCACTATAATTTTTATTTATTTAACTTTGAAATTTTATTGATATAACCATATTATCATAATATAGGTACTCAATTTTGTTTATTTATCTATTTGTTTCTATTGATTACCTTTTTTGTTAGTTTTATGCAATATTCTAAAAATCTAGTTCTTATGTATTTATTTGACATTATGTTACATATATTATCTATTGTTATCTTTTCTCCTATCTGGTGTTCAGTATCGAGTCTTTCGAGAGAAAAGGCTGGGCACTCGGTCACGATGTGGGCTATGGACTCGTTTTTACTCGGTTCGCAGATGCACGATGGGCTCTCCTTACACTTAAAACGATGCAAGTATTCGGAGAACCCACCGTGCCCCGTCAAGATCTGAGTCAATACGCCAGTTGGTGCCAGCTGTCTGGTTATACTGTATGCCAGCGTTGCGTCCGGTAAGAACATTTTTGTGACTCCGGCAGTGGTCTCAGCTTTGTATCTCCGGTTCCATTTGTCAAGAGTTCCTATTCGGATCTGTCGCTTGACAAATGAAACCGGGCACTTATCGTAGTGTGGCTTTGTCTTGCTTTTGAGCGCTGCGTCCTTGGCCAGCTGATCCGCTCTCTCATTCCCCTCGAGCCCGGCGTGCGCCTTAATCCAATAGAGCTCAACTCGCTTGTTAAGCTTGTTGCACTCCATTAGGTTATTGCGGATCCGGACGGCGAGTGGATTGAGAGAGCGATTATTAATCACTGTATCCAAGGACGATCTGGAGTCACTGTAAATGCCAAAGCTCGCTTCGGGTCTCTTGAGCACTTCATCCGTCGCCTTCCATATGGCCAGCAACTCCGCCTGGAAGACGGTGCAGTGTGATGACAGCATTAATTTTCGGCAAGTGGTTTCGGCGTCACCGCTCCAGAGAGACAGTGCCGCTCCAACCCTGCCCTCAATTTTGCTGCCATCCGTGAACACCCGTAACGCTTGCGTGTTATGGGTGCTCACGTCCTGCCCGTCCTCCAGGCAGACATATCCCAGGCCGATGTTGTGCGCCGGATGTGGCGTGTCAGTGAACGCTGTCGGCCGCTCGATCTCCCTATCCCCCGGTACCGGCTGTGATACCCCCCTCTTGGCCTCGTACAGGGCGGCTGCCTCCTGTATTCTGAGGTCGAGGGGTAGTAGCCCAGCCAGCACCAGTGCCGAGTTTAAGGAGACCGTGCGATAGGCTTTACACAGTTTTTGTGCAAAGCCCCTTTGGACAGCGTTCAGCTGTTTTTGCACCCCGAGCTTCTTGGTCGCGTCCGCCCACACACTCGCTGCATACATCACCACTGGCTCTACCACCGCTGTGTAGATGGTGCGGACGACTTCCGGGTGGAGGCCCCAGCTGATCCTGGCGGCTCTGGACAGCTGTTTGTATATGTTCAACGCCTTCCTGCACACATTGGCAGTGTGGGCGTTGAACGTCAACTTATCATCTATCCAGAGCCCCAGGAGCTTTAGCTCTTTTGACATGCCAATGTCGACCCCTCCCATGTTCAGCAGTGGGGTGTCAAATTTAAGTTTTCGCGTAAGTACCATCGCATTTGTCTTATGCGGTGCGAATTTTAACTTATTTTTGACTCCCCACTGCCGAACATATTCGAGGGCGGCATTGGCACGTCTTTGCACCTCCAGCGCGGTGTCGCCCTCAAATACCAGCACCACATCGTCCGCGAAGGCCTGGCAGTAGTCGCCTCGAAGTCGGAGCCCTTGCAACAGCGGATCGAGGAGGAGGTTCCAGAGGATCGGGCCGCCGATGGAACCCTGAACGCAGCCCTTCGTAGTGTCTTTCACCACCTCCTCGCCCGCGTATCTAACCTTCACTCTCCTGTTTTCGAGGTACCCATCTATAACCCTCCGTATGTTGACCGGGCACATTTCCTCCGCTAACCTCACCCGTATGGCCGGCCACCAGGCGCTATCGAAGGCTCCCTCTATGTCTAATGATACTAGCGTGATAAGTTTCCTCTGGCTCAACTTTTCGCGTATGTGTTGGATCAAGACATAGAGGGAGTCCTCGGTGCTCCTCTGGGGCATAAAACCATACTGGTGGGTACTAAGCTTCGGAATAATGTGCCATTTGATACGGGCTACGACCATTTTTTCCAAGATTTTTCCCATCACTGGCAACAGACCTATCGGTCTGTAGGATTTTGGATCTGTGTAGCTTCCCTTTCCTGGTTTCCGGAGGATAACTACCGTCGCCTCCTTCCATAGGTCCGGGAAGTGACCCAGATCCAAGCACCTGTTTGCCAGTGATAGGAAAATATCTGGGGACTGGAGTATTGCGCGCTTACAGATGTCTGCTGTCAATCCATCTGAACCGGGGGCTTTTTTGGGGTTAAAGCTCTCGACAGCAGACATGAGCTCTACAGAGGTAAATGGGGGATCATGGGTTTCATTATGACCCGCGGCGTTTACTTTGTCAGCTTCTAATCTGATACGCTCATGGTCGGCGTTATCGGATTCCTTCCGGTCCGTCGGGTAAAAGGTTTCCGCCAGTAACATCGCAGACTCCTTTGGGTCGAGCGACCGACCTCCAGTGACCAGGGGAAGATCCTCTTCCCTTTTGCTAGTCCTATTCATCACCCGATATATTCCTTCCCAAACTCCTTCCCTATCCTGTTTCTCACAAAATCCTTTCCAACTCCTTATCTGTGCATTTTTCATCTCCTCCTCATACTTTTCTTTTGCTTGCAGGTACTCATCGACGACTTTGGCTCTGCGGTCCGGCGCTGCACATCGGATTCGGCGCTTCCTAGTGGCGACCTCCTTCTTCAGTTTGGCGAGCTCGTCAGACCACCATGGTAAGTTTGCTTGTTTTTTAGATTTTAATTTAGGCATACTATTTTCCGTAGATTTAATTATAAGATTTATATATGTATTTATTTTATTTTCTAAGTCTATTTTATTATCTGTTTTATCAAATTCTAGTTTATTTATATTGTTTTCTTCCAACAGCTGGGCCATTTTCGTATGAAAATGGTCCCAGTTGGCTTTTTTGCTATTATATATTCTAGTTGTTCTACTAATATTTATTCCCTTAGCTCTCGTAATTCTAATTTTAAAAATAATGGTGTTATGGTCTGAGCTCGTCATTCCTTCATCTATGTCCCAGTCCTCCACTAGGTTTAGCAGATCCGCTGTGCATGCCGTTACGTCCACGAAGCTGCTGTACACTTGGCCGCCCCTGACTGAGAAAAAGGTGGGGACTGTGCCAACGTTGAGTACCTGCAAGCCCATGTCTTCCAGAGTTCCAGACATCTCCTCACCCCGATCATTCATGGTCGCGCTACCCCACCAAGTGCTTTTCGCGTTTCCGTCACCCCCAATTAAGATACTTTGGCCGTCGAAGTGCTGTTTGATTCTGCTTAGCTGCTCCAGGTATGGCTCGATCGGTTTGGGCTTAGGTTCGAAGTAGAACGAGACAACGAGGATCTCCCAGGCACTGGTCCTGATCTTTACCACTACGATGTTGGGCGTGGTAAAGTCAGGACACTGAATGACGTCTAAGTCGTTGTCAAAGACAGCAATTGCTGCTTTGACTGGCGCGTCACCAGTTGGCGTGCTCTGGAAGATCCTCACGGCCGCGTAGTCCTTCATCCCTCCTATCCGACCGATATAGGGCTCCTGGAGCAGAGCGAAAGCCATACCCCGATTTCGAGCCTCAATCATGAGTTCACTCGTTGCCTTCTCATTCCTTTGCAGATTTGCTTGGGCTATGGAGTATGGCTTCGCATTGGCTGCGGCAGAATTTACAACAGGGACCACCTTAGCAATAAGCTACGGCGGCCCGGGCCAAAGCATCCCATTTTCTCCTTACGGAGCATTCCGAGCTGAACGCGTTATGGTCCACCCTGTCAATTTTTGCGTGCATGCAGTTGCAGCACGACGGTGCTGCGCCTGCAAGCCAGTCCGCACACTGCGACCTCATATGAGGTCCTCCACAGTGGCTGCATTTTTCCAGCGTTTCTTTGCAGAAACGCCGGCCATGTCCGTAGCCGAGGCAGAGCGAGCATTGAACCAGTGGCGACTGGTCGCCAACTTTCACTCGCTGCAGGTCTATATGCACTGCCTCGGCTTCCACCATGCGCTGCCACAATTTCGGAGAGACCCTCATCACGATGTGGCTAGTGTGCGGATTCCTGGTACGCTTCTTATAAGCAATCTCCAGTCTATCCTGTTCTTTACCGAGGTCTTTGAAGATATTCCTGTTCTGGTTCCTCAGGGCCTTCAGCACGTCTTCATCGCTGTTGCTCTGCAGCACGTCTCTGAGGATGACAAGGGGATCCTTATTTTGGATATCTTCCACGTTCAACTCTCCCTCTTTGCTTATCCTGTCCCTGATCTTCCGTCTCTCTTCTTCCGTCCGACACCCCACTATAACCTTCCTGTCCTTTGCCTTTCTGATCCTTTCCACCCGAACTCCTCCCTCTTTGGCGTTTACCGCTTTCCGGATTCGACTGAGGACCTCTTCGGCCGTCTCCAACTCATTTTTTGCGGTGACAACTACCGAAAGCAGCGCGGTTTGTTCCGGCAGTTGCTTTCGGGGGTTCGCCGCCGCAGCGCTCGCGTAGGTCCTCAGGGTTCCCGGCATTGGCAGTGACTCCTGAAGGGAGGAGATCCTCTTCCCTGTTTCCTCTGTTACACGGTTAGGTTAGGTTAGGTTAGGTTAGGTTAGGTTAGGTTAGGTTAGGTTAGGTTAGGTTAGGTTAGGTTAGGTTAGGTTAGGTTAGGTTAGGTTAGGTTAGGTTAGGTTAGGTTAGGTTAGGTTAGGTTAGGTTAGGTTAGGTTAGGTTAGGTTAGGTTAGGTTAGGTTAGGTTAGGTTAGGTTAGGTTAGGTTAGGTTAGGTTAGGTTAGGTTAGGTTAGGTTAGGTTAGGTTAGGTTAGGTTAGGTTAGGTTAGGTTAGGTTAGGTTAGGTTAGGTTAGGTTAGGTTAGGTTAGGTTAGGTTAGGTTAGGTTAGGTTAGGTTAGGTTAGGTTAGGTTAGGTTAGGTTAGGTTAGGTTAGGTTAGGTTAGGTTAGGTTAGGTTAGGTTAGGTTAGGTTAGGTTAGGTTAGGTTAGGTTAGGTTAGGTTAGGTTAGGTTAGGTTAGGTTAGGTTAGGTTAGGTTAGGTTAGGTTAGGTTAGGTTAGGTTAGGTTAGGTTAGGTTAGGTTAGGTTAGGTTAGGTTAGGTTAGGTTAGGTTAGGTTAGGTTAGGTTAGGTTAGGTTAGGTTAGGTTAGGTTAGGTTAGGTTAGGTTAGGTTAGGTTAGGTTAGGTTAGGTTAGGTTAGGTTAGGTTAGGTTAGGTTAGGTTAGGTTAGGTTAGGTTAGGTTAGGTTAGGTTAGGTTAGGTTAGGTTAGGTTAGGTTAGGTTAGGTTAGGTTAGGTTAGGTTAGGTTAGGTTAGGTTAGGTTAGGTTAGGTTAGGTTAGGTTAGGTTAGGTTAGGTTAGGTTAGGTTAGGTTAGGTTAGGTTAGGTTAGGTTAGGTTAGGTTAGGTTAGGTTAGGTTAGGTTAGGTTAGGTTAGGTTAGGTTAGGTTAGGTTAGGTTAGGTTAGGTTAGGTTAGGTTAGGTTAGGTTAGGTTAGGTTAGGTTAGGTTAGGTTAGGTTAGGTTAGGTTAGGTTAGGTTAGGTTAGGTTAGGTTAGGTTAGGTTAGGTTAGGTTAGGTTAGGTTAGGTTAGGTTAGGTTAGGTTAGGTTAGGTTTTTTTTTTTTTTTTTTTTTTTTTTTTTTTTTTTTTTTCCTGTCCGGGCGCATTCGTTGGCCCGGCCCGCGAGCTATTTCCCTAACCTTGTCAGGGGTTTAATACTTCCTATACTTATTTACTCTCTCTTAGTTATATTTCATTTTTGAGTAAATATAGCCTATATCTTTATTTCCTATTTTGTTTCTATCTTGTCTTTATTCCTTAAGTTTACAAATGTTTGATTTCTATTCTCTTATTTATTACTGTCCTACCTTTATTTCTTATGATTTCCTTCATTACATTTTATTTATCTACTTATGTCTATCTTATCTTTATTTCTTACGATTTCCTACATTACATTTTATTTATCTGCTTATGTCTATCTTATCTTTATTTCTTATGGTTACACACATTCGAATTTATTTATCTAGTTATATCTATCTTATATTTATTTCTTTATGATTATACACATTAAAATCTTAATACAGTTTACATCCTATTTTACAGTTTACAATGTTAAATCCTATATACAATCAAATATATAAGTTTAGCATCTATTATATATCTATTTATTTTTGTTACACTCTTGTTCTTTTTGTGCTAATTCCAGAAATCGCGTTTATTTAGGCTATTTAGTTTACTTGTCTACTAATTATTTTCAACTTGCACCCAATCGCTTTTCAGTATCGAGACCTTCCTGAAGCGACCTTCCGGTTTTCCGAAATTACTTTACAGCTGATGGTTGGCGCTGCACAACGGATCCTGCGTTTCCCTATGTGGCGACTTGGATTTTTTGTTTGGTGAGTTTTACAGGCCATCTCCCTGAGTTGACTATAATATTTATTTACTTTAAATTTAGTGTTGTTTTATTTCAATGTTTGGTTTTATTGTTAGGTATTTATATATTTGTCTATTGTTATTTCTAAGTCTATGATGTTAGCTGTTTTGGTTTTATTTACTCTATTTGTTTTTTGCAATCCCCTTAGTTTCCCCATGAAATTCAGGCCAATATGCTTTACTATTGTAAACTCTATTGTTTGTACGTTTTTGAATTTAAATATGATATGTTTTATTTTGTAAATTTTTGGTTTATGGTCAGGTGTGGTCGTGACTTCATCGGTTTTCCAGTCGTTCCAAGGGTCCAGCCCATCCGCCGTGCAGACCGTTGGGTGCTTTATTAGGCTTAGGACCACCTCAGCAATATGCCACTGCCGACCTAGCCAGGGCGTCCCACTTCCGCCTTATCACGCATTCGCCGCTGAAGGCATTGTGGTCCGTCCTGTCCTGCTTGGCGTGGACACAGTTGCAGCAAGACGGAGGAAGATCTGCCAGCCAATCCGCACACCGCGCCTTCATGTGGGGTCCACCGCAATGACTGCATTTCTCAAGGGTTTCCTTGCAGAAACGGCGGCCATGGCCGTAGCCAAGACAGAGCGAGCACTGAACTAGTGGCGATTGATCTGCAACTTTCACTCGTTGCAGGTCAATGTGCAATGTCTCCGCCTCGACCATTCGCCGCCACAGTCCCGGTGAAACCCTCACGACCACGTGGCTGGTGTGCGGATTCCTGGTTCTTTTCTTGAATGCTATTTGACACCTGTCCTGGTCTTTTCCCAGTCCTTCAAAGATGTCTTTGTTTTGATTCCTTAGTGCCTTAAGGACCTCCTCGTCACTGTTGTACTGGAGTACGTCCCTAAGGATCACTAAGGGATCTTTATTCTTCATCTCTTCGACGCTTAATTCCGGGACCATTTTGAGCTTTTCCTTAACTTTCTGCCTTTCCTCCTCCGTCCTGCATGCCACTATCACCTTCCTATCCTTCGCCTTCCGCATTTTTTCGACTGTGACTCCTCCCTCTTTTGCTTTTACTGCTATCCTAATTTTCTCCATTATGTCCTCACCAGATCTCGTCTCGTCCTTATCCGTGACCACCACCGAGTGCAGTGCCGGCCGCTGCGCGGGTGTTCTCGCTGCGCTGCCGGCCACTACACTCGCGTATGATGCTACTTCCATGGACTTCTGGTGAGTACACAGGTGTTCCTTGAGGTCCCTCATTTTATCTCCATTCTCTCCTATGAGCTTAGCGTGCTCCTCCAGCATTTGACGCAGCTCCCCGATTTCAGGAGCAGGTTGGGGGGGAGGAGACCGAACCGCTGGTTCGGCAACTTTCCCCCCAACCCGCTCCTTTTCTTTCCCTTTTCCTGCCAGCTCCGCTTCAGACTCCTTTAACAGCTGGAATATTTTATCTAGGGCCGTTTTAATTGCCTCCTTTATTTCGGTCTTTGTGTTTCTAGAGCTGTTGAGGTGGAGCTTGGCATTACTCAGACATGCTCGCGCCTCAGTTACTCTGCTCATCGGCTTCGTCTGCGGACTCCTAATCGTCATGCCAATAGATTGGCGGCGGGGCTCTTGTTCCCTCGAGGGCGCCGCTTCGGGAGTTGCCTCACGACCCGACGAGGCGGCGACCTGTCGCGGCGCAGAGGGCGCTGCTATGGCCGCCGGGCTCGTCTGGGGGCTTTGGGGTGTGGGCGGGGAAAATCTCCCCGCCACCCACTCGAAGCTTTTATTCGCCTCCGGGGGGGAAATTCGGGGGTCTGCGTCAAATCGCTTTCTCCTCTCCATTTGCTTCTTGGCCGGGGTTCTTGTGGCAGCAAACATTGTTTTGAGGGTCTCGTCGGTTAGGGGTATTCGCGGGACTACGATATGTCAGGAAAAATTTTTGGAAGTTGTAAAGGGCTTCCAAAGGTCAATATAAAATAGGTCAAACTAATGGTAAATTTGTAAAAGTTGTAAATAAGGTCAATATTCTAAGTCTAGTTTATATCTAAGTGCAATTTGCTATTAATAGCAATTTTTTGTTTCAGGTGCGGCGCAAAGCAGTGCAACAGTCAGGTAAGTTTTAACAGGTAAGGTTATGTTTATTTTTAGAAAAATATTAAAATTTAAGATTTTTGTTTCAGGGGGGAGGGGTAAAAATGGGGAGGGGGGGGTTTGGGACGAGC
>OX421247.1:9235000-9247500 GCA_949125135.1 Alcis repandata
CAGTTTGCCCGGAGATGTGGGCCGGCGCAGTAGCTGCACAGGTCGACTGACTCTGTGCAGAGCCTGCGCCCGTGCCCATACCCCAGGCATCGTGTGCATTGGACGAGCGGAGACTGGTCCTGCACTGCCGTGTGTACCCTCTTGGCCGCAGTCAACTTCTGCCACAACTTTGGCGACACCTGCAGCACGACATGATTTTCGTGCGGGTTGCGTGCTCTCCGGCGGTACCTGACGGTGGCTCTGAATTCGTCGTCGCTTAGGTCTCCCAGTAGGCTCTTGTTTTGAGACCTAAGAGACGACAGAATTTCGGCGTCCTTATTAAACGTGAGGAGGTTTTTAATAATGACCAAAGGGTCCTTATTTTTTGCCTCCTCGACGTTGAGCCCTTTATTGTTGGACGCTATCTTGTCCGTCACCCTCTTTAATTCCGCCTTGCTGGCGCAGCTCAGGACCACCTTCTGGTTCTTAACTTTTTGGACCCTAGTGACTTGAAGCCCGGTGGTCTTGGCTTCGAGTGTTTCTCGGACCTTCCCGAGTACATCGTCACTAGTGTCCTTCTCGCTGCCGGAGGACACAATGACAGAGTGCCTCGGGCAGAGCTCGACAGGTGGCATTGCTGCAATAGGTCTGGCCAGCACTTCGGCATAAGAGGGGATGGTCTCTTGCAACGAGGAAACCTTCCTCTCCGTTGCCTCAGTCGTCTGGCGCAGACCCTGCACCTCACCCAAGAGCTTCCCGATGCTCTCCGTCTGTATGTCATTGTTTCCTCCCGCAGCAAGGTTACGTTCCAGAAGGGCCTCGTTTAGCGACGCCACCCGCGCGGTATTGTCGATGATTAGGTCCATGTGTTTCTTCAGTGTCTTTTGCATGGAGAAAATTGCAAAAGACACTGTAGAAGCCTCTTGGCCGTCTCTCAACTCCTTCGCACCAGTCTGCAGTGCTAATTCTATGACGGGATCAAGGCTCTTGACCGTGTCAGCCTTGTCAGCCTCCTTAACGATCTGGAAGAGCCGATCAAGAGCCTTGGTCACGCCAGTTTTTATTTCTCTCTTTATGTTCCCGGAGTTGGAGAGGTGGACCTTTGCGCTGGTCACGCAGGACCGGGCCTCCGCCACCATGTCGGAGATGGGACGTTCAGGAGGCCTCGGCGGGCTTGCCTCGGCTGCTAAGACCGTGCGCACACCTCCCGCTTTTGGCCTTGAGGGCACCGCCTTGAGGCCTCCTTTTGGGTCCGGCGATCCAGAATCGCCGGAGCTCTTCCGGACATTTAGTGGTGGGGGCCCAGAGTTCCTGGTGACCATCGCAACCCCGCGGGTGGGATCCTGAGCTTCGACCTTCGCCGGAGTCCTAATCATGTTTGCTTGGAGGGCGTCGGTTGTCAAAATAAAATGTGTCAATTTGTAAAAGTTATAAAAATAACCGACGGATCCTCCAAGCAAAACAAACAGCACAAAAACAAAGAATTTTAAAATATAAATAAAAATATTTCCCCAAAAAACCTCACCTCCCTAAGTTAACGGGACCCAGGGTGGGTGGGCGGGGGATGGCGGTGGAAAAAACTAAATCTAAGTATGCAGCGCGACGCGCGCAAGCCTGCTGAGCACGAATAAAATAAAAGAAAAATTCCGAACTAAATTTTGAAGACGCTACGATTTTTCAAAGTTTTCAAAAATTTTGAAGAAAAATGATGTTAATTCCAAAAAATTGTACTAAACGTGTCCTTTTCTGTTGCAGGTTCGTCGAGGAGACGTCGAGCCGGTTACAGCGACGTGTCACACTCAACAATTAGTCAATATTTTAGAGACTTTAAAATCCAAATGTACTGGGAAACGAGGTTCCTTACATCACCTCGGTCGAATTTTTCTAAGTCAAAAATTTAACAAAAATTAACAAAAAACTAAATCTAAGTATGCAGCGCGACGCGCGCAAGCCTGCTGAGCACGAATAAAATAAAAGAAAAATTCCGAACTAAATTTTGAAGACGCTACGATTTTTCAAAGTTTTCAAAAATTTTGAAGAAAAATGATGTTAATTCCAAAAAATTGTACTAAACGTGTCCTTTTCTGTTGCAGGTTCGTCGAGGAGACGTCGAGCCGGTTACAGCGACGTGTCACACTCAACAATTAGTCAATATTTTAGAGACTTTAAAATCCAAATGTACTGGGAAACGAGGTTCCTTACATCACCTCGGTCGAATTTTTCTAAGTCAAAAATTTAACAAAAATTAACAAAAAACTAAATCTAAGTATGCAGCGCGACGCGCGCAAGCCTGCTGAGCACGAATAAAATAAAAGAAAAATTCCGAACTAAATTTTGAAGACGCTACGATTTTTCAAAGTTTTCAAAAATTTTGAAGAAAAATGATGTTAATTCCAAAAAATTGTACTAAACGTGTCCTTTTCTGTTGCAGGTTCGTCGAGGAGACGTCGAGCCGGTTACAGCGACGTGTCACACTCAACAATTAGTCAATATTTTAGAGACTTTAAAATCCAAATGTACTGGGAAACGAGGTTCCTTACATCACCTCGGTCGAATTTTTCTAAGTCAAAAATTTAACAAAAATTAACAAAAAACTAAATCTAAGTATGCAGCGCGACGCGCGCAAGCCTGCTGAGCACGAATAAAATAAAAGAAAAATTCCGAACTAAATTTTGAAGACGCTACGATTTTTCAAAGTTTTCAAAAATTTTGAAGAAAAATGATGTTAATTCCAAAAAATTGTACTAAACGTGTCCTTTTCTGTTGCAGGTTCGTCGAGGAGACGTCGAGCCGGTTACAGCGACGTGTCACACTCAACAATTAGTCAATATTTTAGAGACTTTAAAATCCAAATGTACTGGGAAACGAGGTTCCTTACATCACCTCGGTCGAATTTTTCTAAGTCAAAAATTTAACAAAAATTAACAAAAAACTAAATCTAAGTATGCAGCGCGACGCGCGCAAGCCTGCTGAGCACGAATAAAATAAAAGAAAAATTCCGAACTAAATTTCGAAGACGCTACGATTTTTCAAAGTTTTCAAAAATTTTGAAGAAAAATGATGTTAATTCCAAAAAATTGTACTAAACGTGTCCTTTTCTGTTGCAGGTTCGTCGAGGAGACGTCGAGCCGGTTACAGCGACGTGTCACACTCAACAATTAGTCAATATTTTAGAGACTTTAAAATCCAAATGTACTGGGAAACGAGGTTCCTTACATCACCTCGGTCGAATTTTTCTAAGTCAAAAATTTAACAAAAATTAACAAAAAACTAAATCTAAGTATGCAGCGCGACGCGCGCAAGCCTGCTGAGCACGAATAAAATAAAAGAAAAATTCCGAACTAAATTTCGAAGACGCTACGATTTTTCAAAGTTTTCAAAAATTTTGAAGAAAAATGATGTTAATTCCAAAAAATTGTACTAAACGTGTCCTTTTCTGTTGCAGGTTCGTCGAGGAGACGTCGAGCCGGTTACAGCGACGTGTCACACTCAACAATTAGTCAATATTTTAGAGACTTTAAAATCCAAATGTACTGGGAAACGAGGTTCCTTACATCACCTCGGTCGAATTTTTCTAAGTCAAAAATTTAACAAAAATTAACAAAAAACTAAATCTAAGTATGCAGCGCGACGCGCGCAAGCCTGCTGAGCACGAATAAAATAAAAGAAAAATTCCGAACTAAATTTTGAAGACGCTACGATTTTTCAAAGTTTTCAAAAATTTTGAAGAAAAATGATGTTAATTCCAAAAAATTGTACTAAACGTGTCCTTTTCTGTTGCAGGTTCGTCGAGGAGACGTCGAGCCGGTTACAGCGACGTGTCACACTCAACAATTAGTCAATATTTTAGAGACTTTAAAATCCAAATGTACTGGGAAACGAGGTTCCTTACATCACCTCGGTCGAATTTTTCTAAGTCAAAAATTTAACAAAAATTAACAAAAAACTAAATCTAAGTATGCAGCGCGACGCGCGCAAGCCTGCTGAGCACGAATAAAATAAAAGAAAAATTCCGAACTAAATTTTGAAGACGCTACGATTTTTCAAAGTTTTCAAAAATTTTGAAGAAAAATGATGTTAATTCCAAAAAATTGTACTAAACGTGTCCTTTTCTGTTGCAGGTTCGTCGAGGAGACGTCGAGCCGGTTACAGCGACGTGTCACACTCAACAATTAGTCAATATTTTAGAGACTTTAAAATCCAAATGTACTGGGAAACGAGGTTCCTTACATCACCTCGGTCGAATTTTTCTAAGTCAAAAATTTAACAAAAATTAACAAAAAACTAAATCTAAGTATGCAGCGCGACGCGCGCAAGCCTGCTGAGCACGAATAAAATAAAAGAAAAATTCCGAACTAAATTTTGAAGACGCTACGATTTTTCAAAGTTTTCAAAAATTTTGAAGAAAAATGATGTTAATTCCAAAAAATTGTACTAAACGTGTCCTTTTCTGTTGCAGGTTCGTCGAGGAGACGTCGAGCCGGTTACAGCGACGTGTCACACTCAACAATTAGTCAATATTTTAGAGACTTTAAAATCCAAATGTACTGGGAAACGAGGTTCCTTACATCACCTCGGTCGAATTTTTCTAAGTCAAAAATTTAACAAAAATTAACAAAAAACTAAATCTAAGTATGCAGCGCGACGCGCGCAAGCCTGCTGAGCACGAATAAAATAAAAGAAAAATTCCGAACTAAATTTTGAAGACGCTACGATTTTTCAAAGTTTTCAAAAATTTTGAAGAAAAATGATGTTAATTCCAAAAAATTGTACTAAACGTGTCCTTTTCTGTTGCAGGTTCGTCGAGGAGACGTCGAGCCGGTTACAGCGACGTGTCACACTCAACAATTAGTCAATATTTTAGAGACTTTAAAATCCAAATGTACTGGGAAACGAGGTTCCTTACATCACCTCGGTCGAATTTTTCTAAGTCAAAAATTTAACAAAAATTAACAAAAAACTAAATCTAAGTATGCAGCGCGACGCGCGCAAGCCTGCTGAGCACGAATAAAATAAAAGAAAAATTCCGAACTAAATTTCGAAGACTTCAAAGTTTTCAAAAATTTTGAAGAAAAATGATGTTAATTCCAAAAAATTGTACTAAACGTGTCCTTTTCTGTTGCAGGTTCGTCGAGGAGACGTCGAGCCGGTTACAGCGACGTGTCACACTCAACAATTAGTCAATATTTTAGAGACTTTAAAATCCAAATGTACTGGGAAACGAGGTTCCTTACATCACCTCGGTCGAATTTTTCTAAGTCAAAAATTTAACAAAAATTAACAAAAAACTAAATCTAAGTATGCAGCGCGACGCGCGCAAGCCTGCTGAGCACGAATAAAATAAAAGAAAAATTCCGAACTAAATTTCGAAGACGCTACGATTTTTCAAAGTTTTCAAAAATTTTGAAGAAAAATGATGTTAATTCCAAAAAATTGTACTAAACGTGTCCTTTTCTGTTGCAGGTTCGTCGAGGAGACGTCGAGCCGGTTACAGCGACGTGTCACACTCAACAATTAGTCAATATTTTAGAGACTTTAAAATCCAAATGTACTGGGAAACGAGGTTCCTTACATCACCTCGGTCGAATTTTTCTAAGTCAAAAATTTAACAAAAATTAACAAAAAACTAAATCTAAGTATGCAGCGCGACGCGCGCAAGCCTGCTGAGCACGAATAAAATAAAAGAAAAATTCCGAACTAAATTTTGAAGACGCTACGATTTTTCAAAGTTTTCAAAAATTTTGAAGAAAAATGATGTTAATTCCAAAAAATTGTACTAAACGTGTCCTTTTCTGTTGCAGGTTCGTCGAGGAGACGTCGAGCCGGTTACAGCGACGTGTCACACTCAACAATTAGTCAATATTTTAGAGACTTTAAAATCCAAATGTACTGGGAAACGAGGTTGGTTAGGTTCGTCGAGGAGACGTCGAGCCGGTTACAGCGACGTGTCACACTCAACAATTAGTCAATATTTTAGAGACTTTAAAATCCAAATGTACTGGGAAACGAGGTTGGTTAGGTTAGGTTAGGTTAGGTTAGGTTAGGTTAGGTTAGGTTAGGTTAGGTTAGGTTAGGTTAGGTTAGGTTAGGTTAGGTTAGGTTAGGTTAGGTTAGGTTAGGTTAGGTTAGGTTAGGTTAGGTTAGGTTAGGTTAGGTTAGGTTAGGTTAGGTTAGGTTAGGTTAGGTTAGGTTAGGTTAGGTTAGGTTAGGTTAGGTTAGGTTAGGTTAGGTTAGGTTAGGTTAGGTTAGGTTAGGTTAGGTTAGGTTAGGTTAGGTTAGGTTAGGTTAGGTTAGGTTAGGTTAGGTTAGGTTAGGTTAGGTTAGGTTAGGTTAGGTTAGGTTAGGTTAGGTTAGGTTAGGTTAGGTTAGGTTAGGTTAGGTTAGGTTAGGTTAGGTTAGGTTAGGTTAGGTTAGGTTAGGTTAGGTTAGGTTAGGTTAGGTTAGGTTAGGTTAGGTTAGGTTAGGTTAGGTTAGGTTAGGTTAGGTTAGGTTAGGTTAGGTTAGGTTAGGTTAGGTTAGGTTAGGTTAGGTTAGGTTAGGTTAGGTTAGGTTAGGTTAGGTTAGGTTAGGTTAGGTTAGGTTAGGTTAGGTTAGGTTAGGTTAGGTTAGGTTAGGTTAGGTTAGGTTAGGTTAGGTTAGGTTAGGTTAGGTTAGGTTAGGTTAGGTTAGGTTAGGTTAGGTTAGGTTAGGTTAGGTTAGGTTAGGTTAGGTTAGGTTAGGTTAGGTTAGGTTAGGTTAGGTTAGGTTAGGTTAGGTTAGGTTAGGTTAGGTTAGGTTAGGTTAGGTTAGGTTAGGTTAGGTTAGGTTAGGTTAGGTTAGGTTAGGTTAGGTTAGGTTAGGTTAGGTTAGGTTAGGTTAGGTTAGGTTAGGTTAGGTTAGGTTAGGTTAGGTTAGGTTAGGTTAGGTTAGGTTAGGTTAGGTTAGGTTAGGTTAGGTTAGGTTAGGTTAGGTTAGGTTAGGTTAGGTTAGGTTAGGTTAGGTTAGGTTAGGTTAGGTTAGGTTAGGTTAGGTTAGGTTAGGTTAGGTTAGGTTAGGTTAGGTTAGGTTAGGTTAGGTTAGGTTAGGTTAGGTTAGGTTAGGTTAGGTTAGGTTAGGTTAGGTTAGGTTAGGTTAGGTTAGGTTAGGTTAGGTTAGGTTAGGTTAGGTTAGGTTAGGTTAGGTTAGGTTAGGTTAGGTTAGGTTAGGTTAGGTTAGGTTAGGTTAGGTTAGGTTAGGTTAGGTTAGGTTAGGTTAGGTTAGGTTAGGTTAGGTTAGGTTAGGTTAGGTTAGGTTAGGTTAGGTTAGGTTAGGTTAGGTTAGGTTAGGTTAGGTTAGGTTAGGTTAGGTTAGGTTAGGTTAGGTTAGGTTAGGTTAGGTTAGGTTAGGTTAGGTTAGGTTAGGTTAGGTTAGGTTAGGTTAGGTTAGGTTAGGTTAGGTTAGGTTAGGTTAGGTTAGGTTAGGTTAGGTTAGGTTAGGTTAGGTTAGGTTAGGTTAGGTTAGGTTAGGTTAGGTTAGGTTAGGTTAGGTTAGGTTAGGTTAGGTTAGGTTAGGTTAGGTTAGGTTAGGTTAGGTTAGGTTAGGTTAGGTTAGGTTAGGTTAGGTTAGGTTAGGTTAGGTTAGGTTAGGTTAGGTTAGGTTAGGTTAGGTTAGGTTAGGTTAGGTTAGGTTAGGTTAGGTTAGGTTAGGTTAGGTTAGGTTAGGTTAGGTTAGGTTAGGTTAGGTTAGGTTAGGTTAGGTTAGGTTAGGTTAGGTTAGGTTAGGTTAGGTTAGGTTAGGTTAGGTTAGGTTAGGTTAGGTTAGGTTAGGTTAGGTTAGGTTAGGTTAGGTTAGGTTAGGTTAGGTTAGGTTAGGTTAGGTTAGGTTAGGTTAGGTTAGGTTAGGTTAGGTTAGGTTAGGTTAGGTTAGGTTAGGTTAGGTTAGGTTAGGTTAGGTTAGGTTAGGTTAGGTTAGGTTAGGTTAGGTTAGGTTAGGTTAGGTTAGGTTAGGTTAGGTTAGGTTAGGTTAGGTTAGGTTAGGTTAGGTTAGGTTAGGTTAGGTTAGGTTAGGTTAGGTTAGGTTAGGTTAGGTTAGGTTAGGTTAGGTTAGGTTAGGTTAGGTTAGGTTAGGTTAGGTTAGGTTAGGTTAGGTTAGGTTAGGTTAGGTTAGGTTAGGTTAGGTTAGGTTAGGTTAGGTTAGGTTAGGTTAGGTTAGGTTAGGTTAGGTTAGGTTAGGTTAGGTTAGGTTAGGTTAGGTTAGGTTAGGTTAGGTTAGGTTAGGTTAGGTTAGGTTAGGTTAGGTTAGGTTAGGTTAGGTTAGGTTAGGTTAGGTTAGGTTAGGTTAGGTTAGGTTAGGTTAGGTTAGGTTAGGTTAGGTTAGGTTAGGTTAGGTTAGGTTAGGTTAGGTTAGGTTAGGTTAGGTTAGGTTAGGTTAGGTTAGGTTAGGTTAGGTTAGGTTAGGTTAGGTTAGGTTAGGTTAGGTTAGGTTAGGTTAGGTTAGGTTAGGTTAGGTTAGGTTAGGTTAGGTTAGGTTAGGTTAGGTTAGGTTAGGTTAGGTTAGGTTAGGTTAGGTTAGGTTAGGTTAGGTTAGGTTAGGTTAGGTTAGGTTAGGTTAGGTTAGGTTAGGTTAGGTTAGGTTAGGTTAGGTTAGGTTAGGTTAGGTTAGGTTAGGTTAGGTTAGGTTAGGTTAGGTTAGGTTAGGTTAGGTTAGGTTAGGTTAGGTTAGGTTAGGTTAGGTTAGGTTAGGTTAGGTTAGGTTAGGTTAGGTTAGGTTAGGTTAGGTTAGGTTAGGTTAGGTTAGGTTAGGTTAGGTTAGGTTAGGTTAGGTTAGGTTAGGTTAGGTTAGGTTAGGTTAGGTTAGGTTAGGTTAGGTTAGGTTAGGTTAGGTTAGGTTAGGTTAGGTTAGGTTAGGTTAGGTTAGGTTAGGTTAGGTTAGGTTAGGTTAGGTTAGGTTAGGTTAGGTTAGGTTAGGTTAGGTTAGGTTAGGTTAGGTTAGGTTAGGTTAGGTTAGGTTAGGTTAGGTTAGGTTAGGTTAGGTTAGGTTAGGTTAGGTTAGGTTAGGTTAGGTTAGGTTAGGTTAGGTTAGGTTAGGTTAGGTTAGGTTAGGTTAGGTTAGGTTAGGTTAGGTTAGGTTAGGTTAGGTTAGGTTAGGTTAGGTTAGGTTAGGTTAGGTTAGGTTAGGTTAGGTTAGGTTAGGTTAGGTTAGGTTAGGTTAGGTTAGGTTAGGTTAGGTTAGGTTAGGTTAGGTTAGGTTAGGTTAGGTTAGGTTAGGTTAGGTTAGGTTAGGTTAGGTTAGGTTAGGTTAGGTTAGGTTAGGTTAGGTTAGGTTAGGTTAGGTTAGGTTAGGTTAGGTTAGGTTAGGTTAGGTTAGGTTAGGTTAGGTTAGGTTAGGTTAGGTTAGGTTAGGTTAGGTTAGGTTAGGTTAGGTTAGGTTAGGTTAGGTTAGGTTAGGTTAGGTTAGGTTAGGTTAGGTTAGGTTAGGTTAGGTTAGGTTAGGTTAGGTTAGGTTAGGTTAGGTTAGGTTAGGTTAGGTTAGGTTAGGTTAGGTTAGGTTAGGTTAGGTTAGGTTAGGTTAGGTTAGGTTAGGTTAGGTTAGGTTAGGTTAGGTTAGGTTAGGTTAGGTTAGGTTAGGTTAGGTTAGGTTAGGTTAGGTTAGGTTAGGTTAGGTTAGGTTAGGTTAGGTTAGGTTAGGTTAGGTTAGGTTAGGTTAGGTTAGGTTAGGTTAGGTTAGGTTAGGTTAGGTTAGGTTAGGTTAGGTTAGGTTAGGTTAGGTTAGGTTAGGTTAGGTTAGGTTAGGTTAGGTTAGGTTAGGTTAGGTTAGGTTAGGTTAGGTTAGGTTAGGTTAGGTTAGGTTAGGTTAGGTTAGGTTAGGTTAGGTTAGGTTAGGTTAGGTTAGGTTAGGTTAGGTTAGGTTAGGTTAGGTTAGGTTAGGTTAGGTTAGGTTAGGTTAGGTTAGGTTAGGTTAGGTTAGGTTAGGTTAGGTTAGGTTAGGTTAGGTTAGGTTAGGTTAGGTTAGGTTAGGTTAGGTTAGGTTAGGTTAGGTTAGGTTAGGTTAGGTTAGGTTAGGTTAGGTTAGGTTAGGTTAGGTTAGGTTAGGTTAGGTTAGGTTAGGTTAGGTTAGGTTAGGTTAGGTTAGGTTAGGTTAGGTTAGGTTAGGTTAGGTTAGGTTAGGTTAGGTTAGGTTAGGTTAGGTTAGGTTAGGTTAGGTTAGGTTAGGTTAGGTTAGGTTAGGTTAGGTTAGGTTAGGTTAGGTTAGGTTAGGTTAGGTTAGGTTAGGTTAGGTTAGGTTAGGTTAGGTTAGGTTAGGTTAGGTTAGGTTAGGTTAGGTTAGGTTAGGTTAGGTTAGGTTAGGTTAGGTTAGGTTAGGTTAGGTTAGGTTAGGTTAGGTTAGGTTAGGTTAGGTTAGGTTAGGTTAGGTTAGGTTAGGTTAGGTTAGGTTAGGTTAGGTTAGGTTAGGTTAGGTTAGGTTAGGTTAGGTTAGGTTAGGTTAGGTTAGGTTAGGTTAGGTTAGGTTAGGTTAGGTTAGGTTAGGTTAGGTTAGGTTAGGTTAGGTTAGGTTAGGTTAGGTTAGGTTAGGTTAGGTTAGGTTAGGTTAGGTTAGGTTAGGTTAGGTTAGGTTAGGTTAGGTTAGGTTAGGTTAGGTTAGGTTAGGTTAGGTTAGGTTAGGTTAGGTTAGGTTAGGTTAGGTTAGGTTAGGTTAGGTTAGGTTAGGTTAGGTTAGGTTAGGTTAGGTTAGGTTAGGTTAGGTTAGGTTAGGTTAGGTTAGGTTAGGTTAGGTTAGGTTAGGTTAGGTTAGGTTAGGTTAGGTTAGGTTAGGTTAGGTTAGGTTAGGTTAGGTTAGGTTAGGTTAGGTTAGGTTAGGTTAGGTTAGGTTAGGTTAGGTTAGGTTAGGTTAGGTTAGGTTAGGTTAGGTTAGGTTAGGTTAGGTTAGGTTAGGTTAGGTTAGGTTAGGTTAGGTTAGGTTAGGTTAGGTTAGGTTAGGTTAGGTTAGGTTAGGTTAGGTTAGGTTAGGTTAGGTTAGGTTAGGTTAGGTTAGGTTAGGTTAGGTTAGGTTAGGTTAGGTTAGGTTAGGTTAGGTTAGGTTAGGTTAGGTTAGGTTAGGTTAGGTTAGGTTAGGTTAGGTTAGGTTAGGTTAGGTTAGGTTAGGTTAGGTTAGGTTAGGTTAGGTTAGGTTAGGTTAGGTTAGGTTAGGTTAGGTTAGGTTAGGTTAGGTTAGGTTAGGTTAGGTTAGGTTAGGTTAGGTTAGGTTAGGTTAGGTTAGGTTAGGTTAGGTTAGGTTAGGTTAGGTTAGGTTAGGTTAGGTTAGGTTAGGTTAGGTTAGGTTAGGTTAGGTTAGGTTAGGTTAGGTTAGGTTAGGTTAGGTTAGGTTAGGTTAGGTTAGGTTAGGTTAGGTTAGGTTAGGTTAGGTTAGGTTAGGTTAGGTTAGGTTAGGTTAGGTTAGGTTAGGTTAGGTTAGGTTAGGTTAGGTTAGGTTAGGTTAGGTTAGGTTAGGTTAGGTTAGGTTAGGTTAGGTTAGGTTAGGTTAGGTTAGGTTAGGTTAGGTTAGGTTAGGTTAGGTTAGGTTAGGTTAGGTTAGGTTAGGTTAGGTTAGGTTAGGTTAGGTTAGGTTAGGTTAGGTTAGGTTAGGTTAGGTTAGGTTAGGTTAGGTTAGGTTAGGTTAGGTTAGGTTAGGTTAGGTTAGGTTAGGTTAGGTTAGGTTAGGTTAGGTTAGGTTAGGTTAGGTTAGGTTAGGTTAGGTTAGGTTAGGTTAGGTTAGGTTAGGTTAGGTTAGGTTAGGTTAGGTTAGGTTAGGTTAGGTTAGGTTAGGTTAGGTTAGGTTAGGTTAGGTTAGGTTAGGTTAGGTTAGGTTAGGTTAGGTTAGGTTAGGTTAGGTTAGGTTAGGTTAGGTTAGGTTAGGTTAGGTTAGGTTAGGTTAGGTTAGGTTAGGTTAGGTTAGGTTAGGTTAGGTTAGGTTAGGTTAGGTTAGGTTAGGTTAGGTTAGGTTAGGTTAGGTTAGGTTAGGTTAGGTTAGGTTAGGTTAGGTTAGGTTAGGTTAGGTTAGGTTAGGTTAGGTTAGGTTAGGTTAGGTTAGGTTAGGTTAGGTTAGGTTAGGTTAGGTTAGGTTAGGTTAGGTTAGGTTAGGTTAGGTTAGGTTAGGTTAGGTTAGGTTAGGTTAGGTTAGGTTAGGTTAGGTTAGGTTAGGTTAGGTTAGGTTAGGTTAGGTTAGGTTAGGTTAGGTTAGGTTAGGTTAGGTTAGGTTAGGTTAGGTTAGGTTAGGTTAGGTTAGGTTAGGTTAGGTTAGGTTAGGTTAGGTTAGGTTAGGTTAGGTTAGGTTAGGTTAGGTTAGGTTAGGTTAGGTTAGGTTAGGTTAGGTTAGGTTAGGTTAGGTTAGGTTAGGTTAGGTTAGGTTAGGTTAGGTTAGGTTAGGTTAGGTTAGGTTAGGTTAGGTTAGGTTAGGTTAGGTTAGGTTAGGTTAGGTTAGGTTAGGTTAGGTTAGGTTAGGTTAGGTTAGGTTAGGTTAGGTTAGGTTAGGTTAGGTTAGGTTAGGTTAGGTTAGGTTAGGTTAGGTTAGGTTAGGTTAGGTTAGGT
>OX421247.1:9250000-9262945 GCA_949125135.1 Alcis repandata
ATCTTTCATCACCTTGAATAGAGCAGCGTGACACTCAGTGTCATTCTGCCCTATGTCTTGCCCGTCAACTTGTGCTACCTCAGTGCCGGCAGCATGCTGGTTCGGCCTGAAACCTTGCCCGTCCATCATTACACAGAATAGGAGTCCGGTCGGCGTAATGCTTGCTGAAGGTTTCAGGTCGCATCCGCACGCGTTGTGTTGTGGGCACTTTGGTAGCAATCGAGTGGTTGCATCAGCCATTTTTTTCCTGCTTTTACATGCTGAGTCACACCCGCACTCAGGATAGAGTGCGTGCGGGGGTAGCTCAGCACGCAAAATCTTCACCTTCGTCATTCCTAAAACCCGCACGAGCTCACTAGTGTGCGCAGGCGTCGCCATTTCGACGGTGTTGACTAGAGTGCCCGGTACGTCAGCAGTACGCCACGCTAGATCTGGCAATGGCGTCCCATCGCTTACGTACTGGGCACTCTCCGTCGAAAGCGTTGTGGCTGATATTGGGGTACTTCGCCGACCTGCAGTTGCGGCATGTTGCAGTCTCGCCCGCCGCGTATACTGGACAGTTTGCCCGGAGATGTGGGCCGGCGCAGTAGCTGCACAGGTCGACTGACTCTGTGCAGAGCCTGCGCCCGTGCCCATACCCCAGGCATCGTGTGCATTGGACGAGCGGAGACTGGTCCTGCACTGCCGCATACTGCAGGTCGATGTGTACCCTCTTGGCCGCAGTCAACTTCTGCCACAACTTTGGCGACACCTGCAGCACGACATGATTTTCGTGCGGGTTGCGTGCTCTCCGGCGGTACCTGACGGTGGCTCTGAATTCGTCGTCGCTTAGGTCTCCCAGTAGGCTCTTGTTTTGAGACCTAAGAGACGACAGAATTTCGGCGTCCTTATTAAACGTGAGGAGGTTTTTAATAATGACCAAAGGGTCCTTATTTTTTGCCTCCTCGACGTTGAGCCCTTTATTGTTGGACGCTATCTTGTCCGTCACCCTCTTTAATTCCGCCTTGCTGGCGCAGCTCAGGACCACCTTCTGGTTCTTAACTTTTTGGACCCTAGTGACTTGAAGCCCGGTGGTCTTGGCTTCGAGTGTTTCTCGGACCTTCCCGAGTACATCGTCACTAGTGTCCTTCTCGCTGCCGGAGGACACAATGACAGAGTGCCTCGGGCAGAGCTCGACAGGTGGCATTGCTGCAATAGGTCTGGCCAGCACTTCGGCATAAGAGGGGATGGTCTCTTGCAACGAGGAAACCTTCCTCTCCGTTGCCTCAGTCGTCTGGCGCAGACCCTGCACCTCACCCAAGAGCTTCCCGATGCTCTCCGTCTGTATGTCATTGTTTCCTCCCGCAGCAAGGTTACGTTCCAGAAGGGCCTCGTTTAGCGACGCCACCCGCGCGGTATTGTCGATGATTAGGTCCATGTGTTTCTTCAGTGTCTTTTGCATGGAGAAAATTGCAAAAGACACTGTAGAAGCCTCTTGGCCGTCTCTCAACTCCTTCGCACCAGTCTGCAGTGCTAATTCTATGACGGGATCAAGGCTCTTGACCGTGTCAGCCTTGTCAGCCTCCTTAACGATCTGGAAGAGCCGATCAAGAGCCTTGGTCACGCCAGTTTTTATTTCTCTCTTTATGTTCCCGGAGTTGGAGAGGTGGACCTTTGCGCTGGTCACGCAGGACCGGGCCTCCGCCACCATGTCGGAGATGGGACGTTCAGGAGGCCTCGGCGGGCTTGCCTCGGCTGCTAAGACCGTGCGCACACCTCCCGCTTTTGGCCTTGAGGGCACCGCCTTGAGGCCTCCTTTTGGGTCCGGCGATCCAGAATCGCCGGAGCTCTTCCGGACATTTAGTGGTGGGGGCCCAGAGTTCCTGGTGACCATCGCAACCCCGCGGGTGGGATCCTGAGCTTCGACCTTCGCCGGAGTCCTAATCATGTTTGCTTGGAGGGCGTCGGTTGTCAAAATAAAATGTGTCAATTTGTAAAAGTTATAAAAATAACCGACGGATCCTCCAAGCAAAACAAACAGCACAAAAACAAAGAATTTTAAAATATAAATAAAAATATTTCCCCAAAAAACCTCACCTCCCTAAGTTAACGGGACCCAGGGTGGGTGGGCGGGGGATGGCGGTGGAAAAAACTAAATCTAAGTATGCAGCGCGACGCGCGCAAGCCTGCTGAGCACGAATAAAATAAAAGAAAAATTCCGAACTAAATTTTGAAGACGCTACGATTTTTCAAAGTTTTCAAAAATTTTGAAGAAAAATGATGTTAATTCCAAAAAATTGTACTAAACGTGTCCTTTTCTGTTGCAGGTTCGTCGAGGAGACGTCGAGCCGGTTACAGCGACGTGTCACACTCAACAATTAGTCAATATTTTAGAGACTTTAAAATCCAAATGTACTGGGAAACGAGGTTCCTTACATCACCTCGGTCGAATTTTTCTAAGTCAAAAATTTAACAAAAATTAACAAAAAACTAAATCTAAGTATGCAGCGCGACGCGCGCAAGCCTGCTGAGCACGAATAAAATAAAAGAAAAATTCCGAACTAAATTTTGAAGACGCTACGATTTTTCAAAGTTTTCAAAAATTTTGAAGAAAAATGATGTTAATTCCAAAAAATTGTACTAAACGTGTCCTTTTCTGTTGCAGGTTCGTCGAGGAGACGTCGAGCCGGTTACAGCGACGTGTCACACTCAACAATTAGTCAATATTTTAGAGACTTTAAAATCCAAATGTACTGGGAAACGAGGTTCCTTACATCACCTCGGTCGAATTTTTCTAAGTCAAAAATTTAACAAAAATTAACAAAAAACTAAATCTAAGTATGCAGCGCGACGCGCGCAAGCCTGCTGAGCACGAATAAAATAAAAGAAAAATTCCGAACTAAATTTTGAAGACGCTACGATTTTTCAAAGTTTTCAAAAATTTTGAAGAAAAATGATGTTAATTCCAAAAAATTGTACTAAACGTGTCCTTTTCTGTTGCAGGTTCGTCGAGGAGACGTCGAGCCGGTTACAGCGACGTGTCACACTCAACAATTAGTCAATATTTTAGAGACTTTAAAATCCAAATGTACTGGGAAACGAGGTTCCTTACATCACCTCGGTCGAATTTTTCTAAGTCAAAAATTTAACAAAAATTAACAAAAAACTAAATCTAAGTATGCAGCGCGACGCGCGCAAGCCTGCTGAGCACGAATAAAATAAAAGAAAAATTCCGAACTAAATTTTGAAGACGCTACGATTTTTCAAAGTTTTCAAAAATTTTGAAGAAAAATGATGTTAATTCCAAAAAATTGTACTAAACGTGTCCTTTTCTGTTGCAGGTTCGTCGAGGAGACGTCGAGCCGGTTACAGCGACGTGTCACACTCAACAATTAGTCAATATTTTAGAGACTTTAAAATCCAAATGTACTGGGAAACGAGGTTCCTTACATCACCTCGGTCGAATTTTTCTAAGTCAAAAATTTAACAAAAATTAACAAAAAACTAAATCTAAGTATGCAGCGCGACGCGCGCAAGCCTGCTGAGCACGAATAAAATAAAAGAAAAATTCCGAACTAAATTTCGAAGACGCTACGATTTTTCAAAGTTTTCAAAAATTTTGAAGAAAAATGATGTTAATTCCAAAAAATTGTACTAAACGTGTCCTTTTCTGTTGCAGGTTCGTCGAGGAGACGTCGAGCCGGTTACAGCGACGTGTCACACTCAACAATTAGTCAATATTTTAGAGACTTTAAAATCCAAATGTACTGGGAAACGAGGTTCCTTACATCACCTCGGTCGAATTTTTCTAAGTCAAAAATTTAACAAAAATTAACAAAAAACTAAATCTAAGTATGCAGCGCGACGCGCGCAAGCCTGCTGAGCACGAATAAAATAAAAGAAAAATTCCGAACTAAATTTCGAAGACGCTACGATTTTTCAAAGTTTTCAAAAATTTTGAAGAAAAATGATGTTAATTCCAAAAAATTGTACTAAACGTGTCCTTTTCTGTTGCAGGTTCGTCGAGGAGACGTCGAGCCGGTTACAGCGACGTGTCACACTCAACAATTAGTCAATATTTTAGAGACTTTAAAATCCAAATGTACTGGGAAACGAGGTTCCTTACATCACCTCGGTCGAATTTTTCTAAGTCAAAAATTTAACAAAAATTAACAAAAAACTAAATCTAAGTATGCAGCGCGACGCGCGCAAGCCTGCTGAGCACGAATAAAATAAAAGAAAAATTCCGAACTAAATTTTGAAGACGCTACGATTTTTCAAAGTTTTCAAAAATTTTGAAGAAAAATGATGTTAATTCCAAAAAATTGTACTAAACGTGTCCTTTTCTGTTGCAGGTTCGTCGAGGAGACGTCGAGCCGGTTACAGCGACGTGTCACACTCAACAATTAGTCAATATTTTAGAGACTTTAAAATCCAAATGTACTGGGAAACGAGGTTCCTTACATCACCTCGGTCGAATTTTTCTAAGTCAAAAATTTAACAAAAATTAACAAAAAACTAAATCTAAGTATGCAGCGCGACGCGCGCAAGCCTGCTGAGCACGAATAAAATAAAAGAAAAATTCCGAACTAAATTTTGAAGACGCTACGATTTTTCAAAGTTTTCAAAAATTTTGAAGAAAAATGATGTTAATTCCAAAAAATTGTACTAAACGTGTCCTTTTCTGTTGCAGGTTCGTCGAGGAGACGTCGAGCCGGTTACAGCGACGTGTCACACTCAACAATTAGTCAATATTTTAGAGACTTTAAAATCCAAATGTACTGGGAAACGAGGTTCCTTACATCACCTCGGTCGAATTTTTCTAAGTCAAAAATTTAACAAAAATTAACAAAAAACTAAATCTAAGTATGCAGCGCGACGCGCGCAAGCCTGCTGAGCACGAATAAAATAAAAGAAAAATTCCGAACTAAATTTTGAAGACGCTACGATTTTTCAAAGTTTTCAAAAATTTTGAAGAAAAATGATGTTAATTCCAAAAAATTGTACTAAACGTGTCCTTTTCTGTTGCAGGTTCGTCGAGGAGACGTCGAGCCGGTTACAGCGACGTGTCACACTCAACAATTAGTCAATATTTTAGAGACTTTAAAATCCAAATGTACTGGGAAACGAGGTTCCTTACATCACCTCGGTCGAATTTTTCTAAGTCAAAAATTTAACAAAAATTAACAAAAAACTAAATCTAAGTATGCAGCGCGACGCGCGCAAGCCTGCTGAGCACGAATAAAATAAAAGAAAAATTCCGAACTAAATTTTGAAGACGCTACGATTTTTCAAAGTTTTCAAAAATTTTGAAGAAAAATGATGTTAATTCCAAAAAATTGTACTAAACGTGTCCTTTTCTGTTGCAGGTTCGTCGAGGAGACGTCGAGCCGGTTACAGCGACGTGTCACACTCAACAATTAGTCAATATTTTAGAGACTTTAAAATCCAAATGTACTGGGAAACGAGGTTCCTTACATCACCTCGGTCGAATTTTTCTAAGTCAAAAATTTAACAAAAATTAACAAAAAACTAAATCTAAGTATGCAGCGCGACGCGCGCAAGCCTGCTGAGCACGAATAAAATAAAAGAAAAATTCCGAACTAAATTTCGAAGACGCTACGATTTTTCAAAGTTTTCAAAAATTTTGAAGAAAAATGATGTTAATTCCAAAAAATTGTACTAAACGTGTCCTTTTCTGTTGCAGGTTCGTCGAGGAGACGTCGAGCCGGTTACAGCGACGTGTCACACTCAACAATTAGTCAATATTTTAGAGACTTTAAAATCCAAATGTACTGGGAAACGAGGTTCCTTACATCACCTCGGTCGAATTTTTCTAAGTCAAAAATTTAACAAAAATTAACAAAAAACTAAATCTAAGTATGCAGCGCGACGCGCGCAAGCCTGCTGAGCACGAATAAAATAAAAGAAAAATTCCGAACTAAATTTCGAAGACGCTACGATTTTTCAAAGTTTTCAAAAATTTTGAAGAAAAATGATGTTAATTCCAAAAAATTGTACTAAACGTGTCCTTTTCTGTTGCAGGTTCGTCGAGGAGACGTCGAGCCGGTTACAGCGACGTGTCACACTCAACAATTAGTCAATATTTTAGAGACTTTAAAATCCAAATGTACTGGGAAACGAGGTTCCTTACATCACCTCGGTCGAATTTTTCTAAGTCAAAAATTTAACAAAAATTAACAAAAAACTAAATCTAAGTATGCAGCGCGACGCGCGCAAGCCTGCTGAGCACGAATAAAATAAAAGAAAAATTCCGAACTAAATTTTGAAGACGCTACGATTTTTCAAAGTTTTCAAAAATTTTGAAGAAAAATGATGTTAATTCCAAAAAATTGTACTAAACGTGTCCTTTTCTGTTGCAGGTTCGTCGAGGAGACGTCGAGCCGGTTACAGCGACGTGTCACACTCAACAATTAGTCAATATTTTAGAGACTTTAAAATCCAAATGTACTGGGAAACGAGGTTGGTTAGGTTCGTCGAGGAGACGTCGAGCCGGTTACAGCGACGTGTCACACTCAACAATTAGTCAATATTTTAGAGACTTTAAAATCCAAATGTACTGGGAAACGAGGTTGGTTAGGTTAGGTTAGGTTAGGTTAGGTTAGGTTAGGTTAGGTTAGGTTAGGTTAGGTTAGGTTAGGTTAGGTTAGGTTAGGTTAGGTTAGGTTAGGTTAGGTTAGGTTAGGTTAGGTTAGGTTAGGTTAGGTTAGGTTAGGTTAGGTTAGGTTAGGTTAGGTTAGGTTAGGTTAGGTTAGGTTAGGTTAGGTTAGGTTAGGTTAGGTTAGGTTAGGTTAGGTTAGGTTAGGTTAGGTTAGGTTAGGTTAGGTTAGGTTAGGTTAGGTTAGGTTAGGTTAGGTTAGGTTAGGTTAGGTTAGGTTAGGTTAGGTTAGGTTAGGTTAGGTTAGGTTAGGTTAGGTTAGGTTAGGTTAGGTTAGGTTAGGTTAGGTTAGGTTAGGTTAGGTTAGGTTAGGTTAGGTTAGGTTAGGTTAGGTTAGGTTAGGTTAGGTTAGGTTAGGTTAGGTTAGGTTAGGTTAGGTTAGGTTAGGTTAGGTTAGGTTAGGTTAGGTTAGGTTAGGTTAGGTTAGGTTAGGTTAGGTTAGGTTAGGTTAGGTTAGGTTAGGTTAGGTTAGGTTAGGTTAGGTTAGGTTAGGTTAGGTTAGGTTAGGTTAGGTTAGGTTAGGTTAGGTTAGGTTAGGTTAGGTTAGGTTAGGTTAGGTTAGGTTAGGTTAGGTTAGGTTAGGTTAGGTTAGGTTAGGTTAGGTTAGGTTAGGTTAGGTTAGGTTAGGTTAGGTTAGGTTAGGTTAGGTTAGGTTAGGTTAGGTTAGGTTAGGTTAGGTTAGGTTAGGTTAGGTTAGGTTAGGTTAGGTTAGGTTAGGTTAGGTTAGGTTAGGTTAGGTTAGGTTAGGTTAGGTTAGGTTAGGTTAGGTTAGGTTAGGTTAGGTTAGGTTAGGTTAGGTTAGGTTAGGTTAGGTTAGGTTAGGTTAGGTTAGGTTAGGTTAGGTTAGGTTAGGTTAGGTTAGGTTAGGTTAGGTTAGGTTAGGTTAGGTTAGGTTAGGTTAGGTTAGGTTAGGTTAGGTTAGGTTAGGTTAGGTTAGGTTAGGTTAGGTTAGGTTAGGTTAGGTTAGGTTAGGTTAGGTTAGGTTAGGTTAGGTTAGGTTAGGTTAGGTTAGGTTAGGTTAGGTTAGGTTAGGTTAGGTTAGGTTAGGTTAGGTTAGGTTAGGTTAGGTTAGGTTAGGTTAGGTTAGGTTAGGTTAGGTTAGGTTAGGTTAGGTTAGGTTAGGTTAGGTTAGGTTAGGTTAGGTTAGGTTAGGTTAGGTTAGGTTAGGTTAGGTTAGGTTAGGTTAGGTTAGGTTAGGTTAGGTTAGGTTAGGTTAGGTTAGGTTAGGTTAGGTTAGGTTAGGTTAGGTTAGGTTAGGTTAGGTTAGGTTAGGTTAGGTTAGGTTAGGTTAGGTTAGGTTAGGTTAGGTTAGGTTAGGTTAGGTTAGGTTAGGTTAGGTTAGGTTAGGTTAGGTTAGGTTAGGTTAGGTTAGGTTAGGTTAGGTTAGGTTAGGTTAGGTTAGGTTAGGTTAGGTTAGGTTAGGTTAGGTTAGGTTAGGTTAGGTTAGGTTAGGTTAGGTTAGGTTAGGTTAGGTTAGGTTAGGTTAGGTTAGGTTAGGTTAGGTTAGGTTAGGTTAGGTTAGGTTAGGTTAGGTTAGGTTAGGTTAGGTTAGGTTAGGTTAGGTTAGGTTAGGTTAGGTTAGGTTAGGTTAGGTTAGGTTAGGTTAGGTTAGGTTAGGTTAGGTTAGGTTAGGTTAGGTTAGGTTAGGTTAGGTTAGGTTAGGTTAGGTTAGGTTAGGTTAGGTTAGGTTAGGTTAGGTTAGGTTAGGTTAGGTTAGGTTAGGTTAGGTTAGGTTAGGTTAGGTTAGGTTAGGTTAGGTTAGGTTAGGTTAGGTTAGGTTAGGTTAGGTTAGGTTAGGTTAGGTTAGGTTAGGTTAGGTTAGGTTAGGTTAGGTTAGGTTAGGTTAGGTTAGGTTAGGTTAGGTTAGGTTAGGTTAGGTTAGGTTAGGTTAGGTTAGGTTAGGTTAGGTTAGGTTAGGTTAGGTTAGGTTAGGTTAGGTTAGGTTAGGTTAGGTTAGGTTAGGTTAGGTTAGGTTAGGTTAGGTTAGGTTAGGTTAGGTTAGGTTAGGTTAGGTTAGGTTAGGTTAGGTTAGGTTAGGTTAGGTTAGGTTAGGTTAGGTTAGGTTAGGTTAGGTTAGGTTAGGTTAGGTTAGGTTAGGTTAGGTTAGGTTAGGTTAGGTTAGGTTAGGTTAGGTTAGGTTAGGTTAGGTTAGGTTAGGTTAGGTTAGGTTAGGTTAGGTTAGGTTAGGTTAGGTTAGGTTAGGTTAGGTTAGGTTAGGTTAGGTTAGGTTAGGTTAGGTTAGGTTAGGTTAGGTTAGGTTAGGTTAGGTTAGGTTAGGTTAGGTTAGGTTAGGTTAGGTTAGGTTAGGTTAGGTTAGGTTAGGTTAGGTTAGGTTAGGTTAGGTTAGGTTAGGTTAGGTTAGGTTAGGTTAGGTTAGGTTAGGTTAGGTTAGGTTAGGTTAGGTTAGGTTAGGTTAGGTTAGGTTAGGTTAGGTTAGGTTAGGTTAGGTTAGGTTAGGTTAGGTTAGGTTAGGTTAGGTTAGGTTAGGTTAGGTTAGGTTAGGTTAGGTTAGGTTAGGTTAGGTTAGGTTAGGTTAGGTTAGGTTAGGTTAGGTTAGGTTAGGTTAGGTTAGGTTAGGTTAGGTTAGGTTAGGTTAGGTTAGGTTAGGTTAGGTTAGGTTAGGTTAGGTTAGGTTAGGTTAGGTTAGGTTAGGTTAGGTTAGGTTAGGTTAGGTTAGGTTAGGTTAGGTTAGGTTAGGTTAGGTTAGGTTAGGTTAGGTTAGGTTAGGTTAGGTTAGGTTAGGTTAGGTTAGGTTAGGTTAGGTTAGGTTAGGTTAGGTTAGGTTAGGTTAGGTTAGGTTAGGTTAGGTTAGGTTAGGTTAGGTTAGGTTAGGTTAGGTTAGGTTAGGTTAGGTTAGGTTAGGTTAGGTTAGGTTAGGTTAGGTTAGGTTAGGTTAGGTTAGGTTAGGTTAGGTTAGGTTAGGTTAGGTTAGGTTAGGTTAGGTTAGGTTAGGTTAGGTTAGGTTAGGTTAGGTTAGGTTAGGTTAGGTTAGGTTAGGTTAGGTTAGGTTAGGTTAGGTTAGGTTAGGTTAGGTTAGGTTAGGTTAGGTTAGGTTAGGTTAGGTTAGGTTAGGTTAGGTTAGGTTAGGTTAGGTTAGGTTAGGTTAGGTTAGGTTAGGTTAGGTTAGGTTAGGTTAGGTTAGGTTAGGTTAGGTTAGGTTAGGTTAGGTTAGGTTAGGTTAGGTTAGGTTAGGTTAGGTTAGGTTAGGTTAGGTTAGGTTAGGTTAGGTTAGGTTAGGTTAGGTTAGGTTAGGTTAGGTTAGGTTAGGTTAGGTTAGGTTAGGTTAGGTTAGGTTAGGTTAGGTTAGGTTAGGTTAGGTTAGGTTAGGTTAGGTTAGGTTAGGTTAGGTTAGGTTAGGTTAGGTTAGGTTAGGTTAGGTTAGGTTAGGTTAGGTTAGGTTAGGTTAGGTTAGGTTAGGTTAGGTTAGGTTAGGTTAGGTTAGGTTAGGTTAGGTTAGGTTAGGTTAGGTTAGGTTAGGTTAGGTTAGGTTAGGTTAGGTTAGGTTAGGTTAGGTTAGGTTAGGTTAGGTTAGGTTAGGTTAGGTTAGGTTAGGTTAGGTTAGGTTAGGTTAGGTTAGGTTAGGTTAGGTTAGGTTAGGTTAGGTTAGGTTAGGTTAGGTTAGGTTAGGTTAGGTTAGGTTAGGTTAGGTTAGGTTAGGTTAGGTTAGGTTAGGTTAGGTTAGGTTAGGTTAGGTTAGGTTAGGTTAGGTTAGGTTAGGTTAGGTTAGGTTAGGTTAGGTTAGGTTAGGTTAGGTTAGGTTAGGTTAGGTTAGGTTAGGTTAGGTTAGGTTAGGTTAGGTTAGGTTAGGTTAGGTTAGGTTAGGTTAGGTTAGGTTAGGTTAGGTTAGGTTAGGTTAGGTTAGGTTAGGTTAGGTTAGGTTAGGTTAGGTTAGGTTAGGTTAGGTTAGGTTAGGTTAGGTTAGGTTAGGTTAGGTTAGGTTAGGTTAGGTTAGGTTAGGTTAGGTTAGGTTAGGTTAGGTTAGGTTAGGTTAGGTTAGGTTAGGTTAGGTTAGGTTAGGTTAGGTTAGGTTAGGTTAGGTTAGGTTAGGTTAGGTTAGGTTAGGTTAGGTTAGGTTAGGTTAGGTTAGGTTAGGTTAGGTTAGGTTAGGTTAGGTTAGGTTAGGTTAGGTTAGGTTAGGTTAGGTTAGGTTAGGTTAGGTTAGGTTAGGTTAGGTTAGGTTAGGTTAGGTTAGGTTAGGTTAGGTTAGGTTAGGTTAGGTTAGGTTAGGTTAGGTTAGGTTAGGTTAGGTTAGGTTAGGTTAGGTTAGGTTAGGTTAGGTTAGGTTAGGTTAGGTTAGGTTAGGTTAGGTTAGGTTAGGTTAGGTTAGGTTAGGTTAGGTTAGGTTAGGTTAGGTTAGGTTAGGTTAGGTTAGGTTAGGTTAGGTTAGGTTAGGTTAGGTTAGGTTAGGTTAGGTTAGGTTAGGTTAGGTTAGGTTAGGTTAGGTTAGGTTAGGTTAGGTTAGGTTAGGTTAGGTTAGGTTAGGTTAGGTTAGGTTAGGTTAGGTTAGGTTAGGTTAGGTTAGGTTAGGTTAGGTTAGGTTAGGTTAGGTTAGGTTAGGTTAGGTTAGGTTAGGTTAGGTTAGGTTAGGTTAGGTTAGGTTAGGTTAGGTTAGGTTAGGTTAGGTTAGGTTAGGTTAGGTTAGGTTAGGTTAGGTTAGGTTAGGTTAGGTTAGGTTAGGTTAGGTTAGGTTAGGTTAGGTTAGGTTAGGTTAGGTTAGGTTAGGTTAGGTTAGGTTAGGTTAGGTTAGGTTAGGTTAGGTTAGGTTAGGTTAGGTTAGGTTAGGTTAGGTTAGGTTAGGTTAGGTTAGGTTAGGTTAGGTTAGGTTAGGTTAGGTTAGGTTAGGTTAGGTTAGGTTAGGTTAGGTTAGGTTAGGTTAGGTTAGGTTAGGTTAGGTTAGGTTAGGTTAGGTTAGGTTAGGTTAGGTTAGGTTAGGTTAGGTTAGGTTAGGTTAGGTTAGGTTAGGTTAGGTTAGGTTAGGTTAGGTTAGGTTAGGTTAGGTTAGGTTAGGTTAGGTTAGGTTAGGTTAGGTTAGGTTAGGTTAGGTTAGGTTAGGTTAGGTTAGGTTAGGTTAGGTTAGGTTAGGTTAGGTTAGGTTAGGTTAGGTTAGGTTAGGTTAGGTTAGGTTAGGTTAGGTTAGGTTAGGTTAGGTTAGGTTAGGTTAGGTTAGGTTAGGTTAGGTTAGGTTAGGTTAGGTTAGGTTAGGTTAGGTTAGGTTAGGTTAGGTTAGGTTAGGTTAGGTTAGGTTAGGTTAGGTTAGGTTAGGTTAGGTTAGGTTAGGTTAGGTTAGGTTAGGTTAGGTTAGGTTAGGTTAGGTTAGGTTAGGTTAGGTTAGGTTAGGTTAGGTTAGGTTAGGTTAGGTTAGGTTAGGTTAGGTTAGGTTAGGTTAGGTTAGGTTAGGTTAGGTTAGGTTAGGTTAGGTTAGGTTAGGTTAGGTTAGGTTAGGTTAGGTTAGGTTAGGTTAGGTTAGGTTAGGTTAGGTTAGGTTAGGTTAGGTTAGGTTAGGTTAGGTTAGGTTAGGTTAGGTTAGGTTAGGTTAGGTTAGGTTAGGTTAGGTTAGGTTAGGTTAGGTTAGGTTAGGTTAGGTTAGGTTAGGTTAGGTTAGGTTAGGTTAGGTTAGGTTAGGTTAGGTTAGGTTAGGTTAGGTTAGGTTAGGTTAGGTTAGGTTAGGTTAGGTTAGGTTAGGTTAGGTTAGGTTAGGTTAGGTTAGGTTAGGTTAGGTTAGGTTAGGTTAGGTTAGGTTAGGTTAGGTTAGGTTAGGTTAGGTTAGGTTAGGTTAGGTTAGGTTAGGTTAGGTTAGGTTAGGTTAGGTTAGGTTAGGTTAGGTTAGGTTAGGTTAGGTTAGGTTAGGTTAGGTTAGGTTAGGTTAGGTTAGGTTAGGTTAGGTTAGGTTAGGTTAGGTTAGGTTAGGTTAGGTTAGGTTAGGTTAGGTTAGGTTAGGTTAGGTTAGGTTAGGTTAGGTTAGGTTAGGTTAGGTTAGGTTAGGTTAGGTTAGGTTAGGTTAGGTTAGGTTAGGTTAGGTTAGGTTAGGTTAGGTTAGGTTAGGTTAGGTTAGGTTAGGTTAGGTTAGGTTAGGTTAGGTTAGGTTAGGTTAGGTTAGGTTAGGTTAGGTTAGGTTAGGTTAGGTTAGGTTAGGTTAGGTTAGGTTAGGTTAGGTTAGGTTAGGTTAGGTTAGGTTAGGTTAGGTTAGGTTAGGTTAGGTTAGGTTAGGTTAGGTTAGGTTAGGTTAGGTTAGGTTAGGTTAGGTTAGGTTAGGTTAGGTTAGGTTAGGTTAGGTTAGGTTAGGTTAG
>OX421248.1:0-32500 GCA_949125135.1 Alcis repandata
CGCCGGCCCGAGCCTCAATCAATTTTAGAGACTCTTAGAATTTGACTGAATATTGAGTGTGGCACGTCGCTGTGTCCGGCTCGACGTCCGCTCGAAGATCCTGAAACAAAAAAGTACACGGTTAATACAATTTTTTGGAATTAACATCATTTTTCTTTTTTCAAAATTTACAAACTTTGAAAAATCGCAGCGTCTTCAAAATTTAATTTAGAATTTTTATTGTATTTTATTCGTGCTCAGTAGACTTGCGCGCGTCGCGCTGCATACCTAGATTCCTATTTTTGTTAAATTTTTTCTTTTCATACATCATCTCCAGTACTTTGCAAACACCGAGTTAACGAGGTACGGCGTATTTTCGTATACAAAATAATTTTAGAGACTCTTAGAATTTGACTGAATATTGAGTGTGGCACGTCGCTGTGTCCGGCTCGACGTCCGCTCGAAGATCCTGAAACAAAAAAGTACACGGTTAATACAATTTTTTGGAATTAACATCATTTTTCTTTTTTCAAAATTTACAAACTTTGAAAAATCGCAGCGTCTTCAAAATTTAATTTAGAATTTTTATTGTATTTTATTCGTGCTCAGTAGACTTGCGCGCGTCGCGCTGCATACCTAGATTCCTATTTTTGTTAAATTTTTTCTTTTCATACATCATCTCCAGTACTTTGCAAACACCGAGTTAACGAGGTACGGCGTATTTTCGTATACAAAATAATTTTAGAGACTCTTAGAATTTGACTGAATATTGAGTGTGGCACGTCGCTGTGTCCGGCTCGACGTCCGCTCGAAGATCCTGAAACAAAAAAGTACACGGTTAATACAATTTTTTGGAATTAACATCATTTTTCTTTTTTCAAAATTTACAAACTTTGAAAAATCGCAGCGTCTTCAAAATTTAATTTAGAATTTTTATTGTATTTTATTCGTGCTCAGTAGACTTGCGCGCGTCGCGCTGCATACCTAGATTCCTATTTTTGTTAAATTTTTTCTTTTCATACATCATCTCCAGTACTTTGCAAACACCGAGTTAACGAGGTACGGCGTATTTTCGTATACAAAATAATTTTAGAGACTCTTAGAATTTGACTGAATATTGAGTGTGGCACGTCGCTGTGTCCGGCTCGACGTCCGCTCGAAGATCCTGAAACAAAAAAGTACACGGTTAATACAATTTTTTGGAATTAACATCATTTTTCTTTTTTCAAAATTTACAAACTTTGAAAAATCGCAGCGTCTTCAAAATTTAATTTAGAATTTTTATTGTATTTTATTCGTGCTCAGTAGACTTGCGCGCGTCGCGCTGCATACCTAGATTCCTATTTTTGTTAAATTTTTTCTTTTCATACATCATCTCCAGTACTTTGCAAACACCGAGTTAACGAGGTACGGCGTATTTTCGTATACAAAATAATTTTAGAGACTCTTAGAATTTGACTGAATATTGAGTGTGGCACGTCGCTGTGTCCGGCTCGACGTCCGCTCGAAGATCCTGAAACAAAAAAGTACACGGTTAATACAATTTTTTGGAATTAACATCATTTTTCTTTTTTCAAAATTTACAAACTTTGAAAAATCGCAGCGTCTTCAAAATTTAATTTAGAATTTTTATTGTATTTTATTCGTGCTCAGTAGACTTGCGCGCGTCGCGCTGCATACCTAGATTCCTATTTTTGTTAAATTTTTTCTTTTCATACATCATCTCCAGTACTTTGCAAACACCGAGTTAACGAGGTACGGCGTATTTTCGTATACAAAATAATTTTAGAGACTCTTAGAATTTGACTGAATATTGAGTGTGGCACGTCGCTGTGTCCGGCTCGACGTCCGCTCGAAGATCCTGAAACAAAAAAGTACACGGTTAATACAATTTTTTGGAATTAACATCATTTTTCTTTTTTCAAAATTTACAAACTTTGAAAAATCGCAGCGTCTTCAAAATTTAATTTAGAATTTTTATTGTATTTTATTCGTGCTCAGTAGACTTGCGCGCGTCGCGCTGCATACCTAGATTCCTATTTTTGTTAAATTTTTTCTTTTCATACATCATCTCCAGTACTTTGCAAACACCGAGTTAACGAGGTACGGCGTATTTTCGTATACAAAATAATTTTAGAGACTCTTAGAATTTGACTGAATATTGAGTGTGGCACGTCGCTGTGTCCGGCTCGACGTCCGCTCGAAGATCCTGAAACAAAAAAGTACACGGTTAATACAATTTTTTGGAATTAACATCATTTTTCTTTTTTCAAAATTTACAAACTTTGAAAAATCGCAGCGTCTTCAAAATTTAATTTAGAATTTTTATTGTATTTTATTCGTGCTCAGTAGACTTGCGCGCGTCGCGCTGCATACCTAGATTCCTATTTTTGTTAAATTTTTTCTTTTCATACATCATCTCCAGTACTTTGCAAACACCGAGTTAACGAGGTACGGCGTATTTTCGTATACAAAATAATTTTAGAGACTCTTAGAATTTGACTGAATATTGAGTGTGGCACGTCGCTGTGTCCGGCTCGACGTCCGCTCGAAGATCCTGAAACAAAAAAGTACACGGTTAATACAATTTTTTGGAATTAACATCATTTTTCTTTTTTCAAAATTTACAAACTTTGAAAAATCGCAGCGTCTTCAAAATTTAATTTAGAATTTTTATTGTATTTTATTCGTGCTCAGTAGACTTGCGCGCGTCGCGCTGCATACCTAGATTCCTATTTTTGTTAAATTTTTTCTTTTCATACATCATCTCCAGTACTTTGCAAACACCGAGTTAACGAGGTACGGCGTATTTTCGTATACAAAATAATTTTAGAGACTCTTAGAATTTGACTGAATATTGAGTGTGGCACGTCGCTGTGTCCGGCTCGACGTCCGCTCGAAGATCCTGAAACAAAAAAGTACACGGTTAATACAATTTTTTGGAATTAACATCATTTTTCTTTTTTCAAAATTTACAAACTTTGAAAAATCGCAGCGTCTTCAAAATTTAATTTAGAATTTTTATTGTATTTTATTCGTGCTCAGTAGACTTGCGCGCGTCGCGCTGCATACCTAGATTCCTATTTTTGTTAAATTTTTTCTTTTCATACATCATCTCCAGTACTTTGCAAACACCGAGTTAACGAGGTACGGCGTATTTTCGTATACAAAATAATTTTAGAGACTCTTAGAATTTGACTGAATATTGAGTGTGGCACGTCGCTGTGTCCGGCTCGACGTCCGCTCGAAGATCCTGAAACAAAAAAGTACACGGTTAATACAATTTTTTGGAATTAACATCATTTTTCTTTTTTCAAAATTTACAAACTTTGAAAAATCGCAGCGTCTTCAAAATTTAATTTAGAATTTTTATTGTATTTTATTCGTGCTCAGTAGACTTGCGCGCGTCGCGCTGCATACCTAGATTCCTATTTTTGTTAAATTTTTTCTTTTCATACATCATCTCCAGTACTTTGCAAACACCGAGTTAACGAGGTACGGCGTATTTTCGTATACAAAATAATTTTAGAGACTCTTAGAATTTGACTGAATATTGAGTGTGGCACGTCGCTGTGTCCGGCTCGACGTCCGCTCGAAGATCCTGAAACAAAAAAGTACACGGTTAATACAATTTTTTGGAATTAACATCATTTTTCTTTTTTCAAAATTTACAAACTTTGAAAAATCGCAGCGTCTTCAAAATTTAATTTAGAATTTTTATTGTATTTTATTCGTGCTCAGTAGACTTGCGCGCGTCGCGCTGCATACCTAGATTCCTATTTTTGTTAAATTTTTTCTTTTCATACATCATCTCCAGTACTTTGCAAACACCGAGTTAACGAGGTACGGCGTATTTTCGTATACAAAATAATTTTAGAGACTCTTAGAATTTGACTGAATATTGAGTGTGGCACGTCGCTGTGTCCGGCTCGACGTCCGCTCGAAGATCCTGAAACAAAAAAGTACACGGTTAATACAATTTTTTGGAATTAACATCATTTTTCTTTTTTCAAAATTTACAAACTTTGAAAAATCGCAGCGTCTTCAAAATTTAATTTAGAATTTTTATTGTATTTTATTCGTGCTCAGTAGACTTGCGCGCGTCGCGCTGCATACCTAGATTCCTATTTTTGTTAAATTTTTTCTTTTCATACATCATCTCCAGTACTTTGCAAACACCGAGTTAACGAGGTACGGCGTATTTTCGTATACAAAATAATTTTAGAGACTCTTAGAATTTGACTGAATATTGAGTGTGGCACGTCGCTGTGTCCGGCTCGACGTCCGCTCGAAGATCCTGAAACAAAAAAGTACACGGTTAATACAATTTTTTGGAATTAACATCATTTTTCTTTTTTCAAAATTTACAAACTTTGAAAAATCGCAGCGTCTTCAAAATTTAATTTAGAATTTTTATTGTATTTTATTCGTGCTCAGTAGACTTGCGCGCGTCGCGCTGCATACCTAGATTCCTATTTTTGTTAAATTTTTTCTTTTCATACATCATCTCCAGTACTTTGCAAACACCGAGTTAACGAGGTACGGCGTATTTTCGTATACAAAATAATTTTAGAGACTCTTAGAATTTGACTGAATATTGAGTGTGGCACGTCGCTGTGTCCGGCTCGACGTCCGCTCGAAGATCCTGAAACAAAAAAGTACACGGTTAATACAATTTTTTGGAATTAACATCATTTTTCTTTTTTCAAAATTTACAAACTTTGAAAAATCGCAGCGTCTTCAAAATTTAATTTAGAATTTTTATTGTATTTTATTCGTGCTCAGTAGACTTGCGCGCGTCGCGCTGCATACCTAGATTCCTATTTTTTCCCCACCCACCCGCCCGGAGGGGTTTCAATAGAAAGAGTTTGTTCTGTGTAGTGAGGGCGGGTATAAAGTGGGGAAATTTTCGACTTTTTTAAATTGACTAGCTCTATTGTTGTGCATCTTAAAACATACTACCTGACCAATTTTGGGCACATTCGGACCATTATTTTATTAGTTATTGACTTCGGAGTAAACCATTTTTTGACATTACCTGACATCAGGATCCCGGAAACTTACCTGTATTCTGCTAACCCGCTGAGTAGATAGCTCGCTGGACGACATCGCAGGACGACGGAACCTGAAACATAAAAGAAAAATTAGTTATAGTTAAAGATAATATAGAATTTCTATAAATATTTTACAATTTTACATAATAACTTAAGACAGTAAGACCCGCTCAAAATGTACCGAACACCTGCGAAACATGACACCAGGAGCGAGGATCCAAATGCGACAGTTACGTTAGCTGGGTCAGCGGCTAAGAAGGAGGAACCCTCGAACCAAAGCGTCAGACGTAGCATCGGCGAATGGGAGACCGGGAAACCGGACCAACGCCGACCCAGTCTGACGCCCCCTCAAAGAGCGCTTAAGGAAGGGCCCTTAAAGCCGAATCCGGCAGCGCGAAGACTGTTGACCGAGATTACTATAAGCCCGCCGAAACCATCAGGCTCAAAGGCAAATAGTACGTTACTGGAGGCGAAATCCTGCTTCGGGAAAATAAAGCGCAACGCAGACAGCTCAAGAAATCTCAAGTCTGAGATTAAAACCAGTATCCTTGAGGCGGCAGAACGGCTATATCAGATTGTTAAGGAGATGACCGAGACAAAAGGACAAACTGTGGCGAAACGGCCGACACAACTAAAAACTAAAGAACTAGATGAGACAGAAAAAAGGGATGAACAAGCTAAACAGGAATGGGAATGGAAAGAGATGTTTGGGAAACACACAGAACTATTAAGAGAAAGCAATGAAAGGATGGAAAACCTAAAGGAAATGTTAGCTCAGAAAACTTACGCAAGTGTCGCGGCGGCGACTCCCCGAAGGCAACCCGCAGAACGGACGGCTCTGCACTCGGTGGTAGTCACCGCCAAAGACGAAAACAAGACAGGGGAACAAGTTCTTAGTAGAATAAGGGAAGTTGTAAACGCGAAGGAAGGAGGAGTGTTAGTGGAAAGAGTGAGGAAGGCAAAGGACAGAAAAGTCATTGTAGGATGCAGGACAGAGGAAGAGAGGAGAAAAATAAAAGAAAGACTTAGTAAGGCACCGGAACTGAACGTCGAAGAAATAAAAAACAAGGACCCTCTGGTCATATTAAAGAATGTTCTGCAACTAAACAGCGACGAGGACATCCTTAAGGCACTGAAAAACCAAAATAAAGTACTATTTAAAGACATAGATGCTAAAGTAGATAAAATTGAAATTGCCTTCAGAAAACGCACTAGAAACCCCCACACGTGCCACATCGTGCTAAGGGTCTCCACAAAACTATGGCAACGGATGCTAGGGGCCGAGGTAGTGCACATTGATCTGCAGCGGGTGAGAGTAGAAGACCAGTCCCCGCTGGTTCAGTGCTCGCTCTGCCTCGGTTACGGGCATGGCCGCCGGTTTTGTACGGAGACCATTGAAAAGTGTAGTCACTGTGGAGGCCCCCACATGAGGGCGCAGTGTGAAGATTGGATCGCGGGGGCACCTCCGACATGCTGCAACTGCCTCCACGCGAAGCTGGAAAAGATCGACCACAACGCGTTCAGCTCCGAATGCGTGATCAGGAAGAAGTGGGACACGATAGCTCGCGCGGCGGTTGCGTATTGCTGAGGTGGTCCCGGGCGCCAATCAAGCTCAAAACAGCAACAGGCCGTACCTCGTGGCCCAAGCCAACCTCCAACGTAAAGAGAGAGCAACATACGACCTTATGCTTGAGGCACACGAAAGGAGGGCGGCCTTTGCTCTGCTGCAAGAGCCGTACGTCGGCGGTAGAGGTAGAATGGGGAACTACAAGGGGGTGAGAGTTTTCCAGAACGCAAACCAAGGGGACGGCACCGTCAAAGCGGCAATAGCCGTTTTTGATAGTGACCTTGACGTTATACAGTGCCCGAACTTCACCACGAATAATATCGTCGTGGTGAAGGTTAGAACGAGAGCCTGGGAAATTGTAGTAGTCTCATTCTACCTCGAACCGAAACCGACCCCGATTGAGCCGTACCTGCAGCAGCTGAGCGAGATTCAGCGACACTTTGGCACAGGAATCATCATGGGTGGTGATTCAAACGCTAAGAGCACGTGGTGGGGAAGCCCGGCGATAGATGACAGGGGAGAAGACATGGCCGGAACACTGGAAGACTTGAGTATGCAAATACTTAATATAGGTGACACTCCGACCTTCGACACAATAAGAGGTGGTGTTCGGTACTCTAGCTTTGTGGATATCACGGCGTGTACGTCGGATATGCTTGACCTGGTGGACGACTGGAGAGTCGACGAAGGCGTTACTACATCGGACCACAACACAATATTATTTAAAATTAATCTTAAAAGAGCTAAAGGAATAGATATAGATAGAACAACACGAATTTATAATAGCAAGAAAGCAAACTGGAACCAATTTCGTTTGAAACTGGCCCAGTTGCTGGAAGATAATAAAATTAATAGTACAGAAATAAATAAAATAAATACTACACTAGAGTTAGAAAATATAATAGATAAATATATAAATATAATTACAGAAACATGCAATGTTAGTATACCTAAACTAAAAAGTAAAACAACATTAAACTTACCTTGGTGGTCCGAGGAGCTCGCCGAGTTGAAGCAGAAGGTCGCCACGAGGAGACGCAGGATCCGATGTGCAGCGCCGGTCCGGAGAGCTAGAGTAGTCGAAGAGTACCTGGAAATAAAAGAACAATATGAGCAGGAAGCAAAAAAGGCACAAATCAGGAGTTGGAAGGGCTTTTGTGAAAAGCAGGATCGGGAAGGGATGTGGGAAGGAATTTACCGGGTTATAGGAAAGACAACAAAAAGACACGAAGACTTACCACTTACCAAAGACGGCAAGACGCTGGACAGAACGGAATCCGCTAAACTCTTAGCGGAAACCTTCTACCCAGAAGACAGAACAGCGGATGACAAACCAGAGCACGAGCAGATTAGAGCTAAAGCTGACCAAGTGAACGTCCAGAGTCATGGTGAAACCCATGACCCTCCGTTCACCTCTGCAGAACTCATGTCAGCAGTAAACAGTTTTAATCCTAAAAAGGCTCCCGGTAATGACGGATTCACCGCAGATATCTGCAAACGAGTCATAATCCAGGATCCCGGGGTCTTCCTATCACTGGCAAACAAATGTCTGGAATTGGGATACTTCCCAAATACCTGGAAAGATGCTACCGTTGTAATTCTGAGGAAGCCTGGAAAGGAAAATTACACGGAGCCCAAGTCGTACAGGCCAATAGGTTTGCTGCCAGTGATGGGGAAGATCTTGGAAAAGATGTTGGTGTGCCGGATTAAGTGGCACCTCATTCCGAAGCTGAGCCCCCGCCAATATGGGTTTATGCCACAAAGGAGCACGGAGGACTCCCTCTATGACCTGATACAGCATATAAAGCAGAAGCTAGACCAGAAAAAGCTGATCACGCTTGTATCATTGGACATAGAGGGAGCCTTCGACAGCGCCTGGTGGCCTGCCATAAGGCTTAGGCTAGCCGAGGAAAACTGCCCGATCAACATCCGCAGGGTTATCGACAGTTACCTGGAAAACCGAAAGGTGAGAGTCCGATACGCGGGGGAAGAAGTGACCAAGACAACAACAAAGGGATGTGTCCAAGGGTCGATAGGAGGGCCCATCCTTTGGAATCTTCTTCTAGACCCACTGTTAAAAGGACTCCATCTCAGGGGGGACTACTGCCAGGCCTTCGCCGATGACGTGGTGTTACTGTTCGATGGGGACACGGCGATGGAGGTGCAGAGACGAGCGAATGACGCCCTCGCATATGTTCAGCAGTGGGGAATCCGTAACAAACTGAAGTTCGCACCGCATAAAACCAACGCAATGTTGATAACGCGGAAGCTGAAGTATGATACCCCACTGCTGAGCATGGGCGGGGTCGCCATAGCAATGTCGAAGGAAGTGAAACTCCTTGGGCTCTGGATAGACGAAAAGTTAACGTTCAACGCCCATGCTGGCTATGTGTGCAGAAAGGCGTTGAACGTTTACAAACAGCTGTCCAGAGCCGCAAGGATAAGCTGGGGCCTCCACCCGGAAGTGATCGGAACGATCTATACGGCAGTGATCGAGCCGATTATTATGTACGCGGCAAGTGCATGGGCAAACGCAACACTGAAGCTCGGGGTCAAAAAGCAACTGGACGCTGTCCAAAGAGGCTTTGCGCAAAAACTGTGCAAAGCCTACCGCACGGTCTCCCTAAACTCGGCACTGGTGCTGGCTGGGTTACTACCTCTTGACCTTCGAATACAGGAGGCAGCCGCCCTGTACGAGGTCAAGAGAGGGGTATCACAGCCGGTACTGGGAGATAGGGAGATCGAGCGGCCGACAGCGTTCGCTGAAACACCTCATCCGGCGCACCATATCAGCCTGAATTTCATCTGCCTGAAAGACGAAGAAGACGTGAGAAATCACGACACGCAGGCAGTGCGAATATTTACGGACGGCAGCAAAATTGAAGGCAAGGTTGGAGCAGCATTGTCTCTCTGGAGCAGTGCTGCCGAAACCAAAAGCCATAAATTATTGCTGTCGTCCCACTGCACCGTCTTTCAGGCCGAAATGCTGGCGATATGCAAAGCGACGGATGAAATGCTTAAAAGACCCGAAACGAGCTTCGGTGTTTATAGCGACTCCAGATCGTCATTGGAAACAATAGTCAACAACCGCTCTCTCAATCCACTCGCAGTGAGGGTCCGCAATAATCTAATAGAGTGCAACAAGCAGAAGAAGCGAGTTGAACTCTATTGGATTAAAGCGCACGCCGGACTCGAGGGGAATGAGAGAGCGGATCAGCTCGCCAAGGACGCAGCACTTAAGTCCAAAACGAGACCACACTACGATCGATGTCCGATTTCATTTGTCAAGCGACAGATCCGAATAGGAACTCTTGACAAATGGAATCGGAGATATAAGGGCGAAAACACTGCGGGTGTCACAAAGGTGTTCCTGCCGGACGCGGTACTGGCCTTCAAGGTAACCAGGCAAATAACACCGACTGGGGTACTCACACAGGTTATGACGGGGCACGGTGGGTTTTCCGAATACTTGCATCGTTTCAAGTGTAAGGGAAACCCATCGTGCATCTGCGAACCAGACAAAGCAGAGTCAGTCATCCACATCCTGACGGAATGCCCTGCCTACTCTAGAGAGAGACTAGATACCGAACAACTGATCGGAGAAAATGTTACAGTGGAAAATATTAGCAGCATTATGATAGACAAAAATAAAAGAATAAGATTTTTAAAATTTTGCACAACAATAGCAGACAAAGTAATCAAAAGAAATAAATAGATACATAAATAAAATTTGAATACCTATATTATGGCAATATAGATATATCAATAAATAAAAGTAAAAATAAAGTTATAAAATAAAATCTTAAATATAAAATAATTCAACGACACCAATTAAAATCTCCTAAATAAGTAAATAAAAACAAATAGCAATTTGAAGCCAATCAACATCAGAAATTCATAAGTATTATCGACGAATACTATGTATTCATATATTTTTGAAAAATTTGTAATGTTTTGGAATAGATATCAAAATTTCGGTTTAAATAAATTAATGGGAAAATTTCTTTAAGAAATGTATTTTTATAAAACAAAAGTAAAAACCAGAAACTTACCTAACAAGGTCCCTGAATTTACCAGGGGAAAATAGTGGAGGAGGCCGGCTTAAAAAAAAAAAAAAAAAAAAAAAAAAACCTAACCTAACCTAACCTAACCTAACCTAACCTAACCTAACCTAACCTAACCTAACCTAACCTAACCTAACCTAACCTAACCTAACCTAACCTAACCTAACCTAACCTAACCTAACCTAACCTAACCTAACCTAACCTAACCTAACCTAACCTAACCTAACCTAACCTAACCTAACCTAACCTAACCTAACCTAACCTAACCTAACCTAACCTAACCATCTATTGGAAAAGGGAAAAATACTATAGGCCAGCCCAAAGAAGTGGAGAAAGTGGAAGATTCAGCAGTGACGAAGAAAAATGAAGGGACCAGGGATTTAGAAGTACTTTTAGAAAGACAGGCGGAGTTGATTAGGGAAAACAATTTAAAGATGGAGAGCCTGAAGGAAATTTTAGAAAAGAAGACATATGCGAGTGTGGCGGCGGCGATCACTCGAGTGCAACCACCGGTACAGACGGCGCTGCACTCGGTGGTCGTCACCGCCAAGGATGAGTCGGAAAGTGGAGAGGAAGTGTTGAACAAAATCAGAAAGGCAGTTAATGCTAAGGAAGGAGGAGTTGAGATCGAAAGGATAAGGAAAGCGAAGGACAGGAAAGTGATCGTGGGATGCAGGACAGAGGAAGAAAGAAGAAAAGTAAAAGAAAGGCTGACCCAAGCCAGAGAGCTCAATGTCGAAGACATTAAAAATAAAGACCCTCTGGTGATCTTCAGGGACGTCCTACAGCACAATAGTGATGAGGACGTCCTGAAAGCGCTAAGGACGCAAAATAAGGGCATTTTTAGGGGAATTGGGAAGGAAGAGGATAGAGCCGAGATAGCATACAAGAAACGCACCAAAAACCCGCACACTAACCACATTGTGATGAGAGTCTCCCCGAAGCTGTGGCAACACTTGACCCAAGCCGAGGCAGTGCACATAGACCTGCAGCGAGTACGAGTGGCGGACCAATCGCCGCTGGTCCAGTGCTCGCTCTGCCTCGGCTACGGGCACGGCCGGCGTTTCTGTAAGGAAACGCTGGAAAAGTGTAGCCACTGCGGAGGCCCTCATCTCAGGACTCAGTGTGCGGATTGGCTCGCCGGCGCGGCCCCATCTTGCTGCAACTGCATGCACGCCAGGCTGGAAAAAGTTGAACACAACGCTTTCAGCCAGGAGTGCACAGTCAGGCGGAAGTGGGACGCGCTGGCTAGAGCCGCGGTAGCGTATTGCTAAAGTGGCCACGGGTGGAAATCCTGTCCCAGGCAACGCAAGGCCATACATCGCAGCCCAAGCAAATTTGCGCAGAATGGCACTTGCTACAGAAGAGCTTATGCTTGAGGCGCACAACAAAAAGATGGCCTTTGCACTGCTCCAGGAGCCCTATGTCGGAGGGAGAGGTCGAGTGAAAGATTACAAGGGTGTGAGGATCTTCCAGAGCATGAAACCGGGTGACGGCCCAGTCAAAGCAGCTGTCGCTGTCTTCGACCCCGATCTGGACGTCACCCAGTATCCTGACTTTACCACGCCCAACATCACAGTGGTAAAGATCAGGACCAGTGCGTGGGAGATCCTCGTTGTTTCTTTCTACCTCGAACCTTACCCGACACCGATAGAGCCATACCTGGAGCAGCTGGGCAGGATCAGAACGCATTTCCGCCAGAATATCCTCATGGGAGGAGACGCAAATGCGAAAAATCCTTGGTGGGGCAGCCCGGTAGCGGATGACAGGGGAGAGGAGATGGCTGGAGCACTCGATGATATGGGCTTGCAGGTGCTCAACAACGACCTCACCACCCCCACATTTTTCACCATCAGGGGTGGGAAAATATACAGCAGCTTCGTAGACGTGACGGCTTGCACATCGGACCTACTGAACCTAGTAGAAGACTGGCACCTGGACGAAGACATGACGAGCTCGGACCACAACACCATCGTTTTTAACATTAGGCAAATAAGATCTAAAGGAATTAGTATTGACAGAACAACAAGAATTTTTAACAGCAAAAAAGCAAACTGGGGCTACTTTCATGAGAAAGTGTCCCAGTTGCTCAACGAAAATAAAATAAATATTAGCGAAATTGAAAAAATTGAAATTAAAAAAGATTTGGAAAATAAAACAAAATTATATATAAATTTAATATTAGAAGCATGCGAAAAAACTATACCTAAATTAAAATCAAAAAACGTGGTCAACTTACCTTGGTGGTCCGACGAGCTCGCCAAGCTGAAGAGGGAGGTCAACACTAGGAGACGTAGAATCCGATGTGCGGCGCCGGTCCGCAGAGAGAAGGTCGTCGCTGAGTACCTGCAAGCAAAGGAAAATTATGAAAATGAGGCAAAGAGGGCACAGACACAAAGTTGGAAGGACTTTTGCGGGAAACAGGATAGGGAAGGGATGTGGGAGGGAATCTACAGGGTTATCGGGAGAACCGCAAAGCGGCACGAGGACATGCCGCTGGCAAAAGATGGTAGGGTGATGGACGCGAAAGAGTCGGTAAAGATGTTAGCGGAGACCTTCTACCCGGAGGACTTGGAAAGCGAGGACAACGCAGACCACCGACAAACCAGAAAATTGGCTGCCCAGGTGAACAGCGGACGTGACGAACACGACCCGCTGTTTACCCTGGAGGAACTGAGAGAGTCGGTGGAAAGCTTCAATCCCAAGAAAGCCCCGGGAGCGGATGGTCTCACCGCTGACATCTGTAAAAACGCCATTTACGCAGACCCCCAGCTTTTCCTCACGATAGCCAATAAATGTCTCCAACTCGGTCACTTTCCCATCATCTGGAAGGAGGCCACAGTGATAGTCCTCCGGAAACCAGCTAAGGAGGACTACACCAATCCCAAGTCCTACAGACCCATTGGGCTTCTTCCAGTGATGGGAAAGATACTGGAGAAAATGGTAGTGAGAAGGCTAAAATTCCACCTAATAAAGCGGATGAGTACTCGCCAGTACGGCTTTATGCCCCAGAGGAGCACCGAAGACTCCCTCTATGACCTGATGCAGCGTATACAGTCGAAGCTCAAACAAAAGAAGCTAATTACGCTGGTTTCACTGGACATAGAGGGAGCCTTCGATAGCGCCTGGTGGCCCGCTATTAAAGTACGGCTGGCTGAGGAAAAATGTCCCATCAACATCCGAAGACTCCTGGACAGCTACCTCCAGGACCGCAGCGTCAACGTGAGATACGCGGGTGAGCAGTACCCAAAGAGCACCAACAAGGGGTGTGTCCAGGGTTCCATAGGAGGACCTATCCTGTGGAACTTGCTCCTGGACCCCCTTCTCAAAGGCCTGGAACGGGGAGGGTACTACGCCCAAGCGTTCGCTGACGACGTGGTCCTGCTGTTTGACGGCGACACGGCCCTGGAAGTTCAGAGACAGGCCAATGCCGCTCTCGCCCACGTTCGGGAGTGGGGTGTCAGAAACAAACTGAAATTCGCGCCTCACAAGACCAACGCAATGGTCATCACGCGAAAGTTAAAGTATGACACCCCCCTCCTGAGAATGGGCGGGGTCGACATCGGCATGTCTCATGAAATAAAACTTCTGGGGGTAACAATCGACGAAAAGTTGACCTGGAACAGCCACGTAGCCAACATCAGCAAAAAAGCCGTCAACCTGTATAAACAGTTGTCCACAGCAGCGAGAGTGAGTTGGGGTCTGCACCCCGAGGTCATACGGGTCATCTACACGGCAGTCGTAGAACCGGTCATGACGTACGCCGCTAGCATCTGGGCTCCCGCGACAAAGAAGTTGGGCATCCAAAAGCAGCTAAACGCTGTTCAGAGGGGCTTTGCACAGAAACTGTGCAAAGCCTATCGCACGGTCTCCCTAAACTCGGCACTGGTGCTGGGTGGGATACTACCCCTTGATCTCCGAATACAGGAGGCAGCTGCCCTGTACGAGGCCAAGAGGGGTGTACCCCACCCAGCAGTGGGAGACGGGGAGATCGAGCGACGAACAGCGTTTACCAACACTCCTCATCCAGCGGAACATATGCGCCTGCAATTCGTATGTCTGGCAGACCAGCAAGACGTAGACAGGAACAGTGGTCAAGCAGTACAGATCTTTACAGACGGCAGCAAAATTGAAGGCAAGGTTGGAGCGGCACTGTCTCTTTGGAGTGATGCCGCCGAAACCAAAAGCCTGAAATTGAAGCTGTCGTCCTACTGTACGGTCTACCAGGCAGAATTGCTGGCCATATGTAAGGCTACTGAGGAGGCGCTACGATGCCCAAAGAAGAGCTTTGGAGTCTACAGTGACTCAAGGTCGTCTCTGGACACCGTGGTCAACGGCTGCTCTCTCCATCCCCTCGCAGTCCAAATCCGCAGCAACTTATTAAAATGCCAAAAGTTGAACAAAAAAGTTGAACTTTTTTGGATAAAGGCACACGCGGGACTCGAGGGAAACGAGAGAGCAGACGAGCTGGCCAAGGAGGCGGCCTTGAAGATGAAGACGAGACCGAACTACGACAGATGTCCGATTTCATTTGTCAAGCGACAAATCCGAATGGATACGCTTGACAAATGGAATCGGAGATACAAACTAGAAACCACTGCAGCAACCACAAAGCTGTTCTTACCTGATGCTGTTTCGGCTTTCAAAATAGTCAGAAAGTTGGACGTTACAAGCACACTCACCCAAATACTAACGGGGCACGGTGGGTTCTCTGAGTACTTGCACCGCTTCAAGTGCAAGGAGAACCCATCGTGCGTGTGTGAACCTGGCAGGGCCGAAACAGTACCACATATAATAGCCGAGTGTCCGGTGTATGGCTCTGAACGCTTTGATCTCGAGCAAAAGATAGGGGAAAGAATAAAAATTGATAGTTTTAAAGATTTAATGATAAGTGATAAAATAAGAAATAGTTTCATAGGGTATTGTATAGAAATAGCTAATAAAGTAATAAGTAGAAATAAATAGATACATAAGTTAGATTGAATATCTATATCATAATGATATAGCTATATCAATAAATAGTATATGAAAAGTAATAAAAACTTAAAAAACAAGAAAATATACATAGAAATAAGTAAGATAAGAAGTTAAGTAAAAAATAAATATTTTAATTAAGATAAAAAGTAATAAGTACGATGTATGGCTCCTCTGGGCCTTAAGTTTGAGCGAAATTGTTAAGAGCGAAAGTTAGAACTGCAAGAGAGTGTACAACGTACGACTCAATTGAGCCGTAAGTATGTGCGCGTTTGGGGTGGGGGTTGTAAACAGGGGAAGAACTTTTAAAAGATACTCTAGAAGTACATAACTATATAAAATATTAAAACTAAATATCTACAACAATAAATGAATAAACATGTAAAACTATCTTCAAAATTTTGTAAATAAATGATTAAGATACATTTGGGAATCAGAGAACATATACTTAAGTTAATAACATTTTATACCTAAAAAAGGTCCCTGACAATGTCGGGGGACAATAGTGGAGGAGGCCGGCTAAAAAAAAAAAAAAAAAAAAAAACCTAACCTAACCTAACCTAACCTAACCTAACCTAACCTAACCTAACCTAACCTAACCTAACCTAACCTAACCTAACCTAACCTAACCTAACCTAACCTAACCTAACCTAACCTAACCTAACCTAACCTAACCTAACCTAACCTAACCTTTTTTTTTTTTTTTTTTTTTTTGTGACCCAGGGAAAATCCTTTATGGATACCACACCCACCCGGGGGGGGGCAGGGTGGTTATGTGGGAGTCACCGCCCTAGTGGCGGCATACCCACTAAAAACCCTGGGGTGTTCCTCCAGGCAATGGGCGGAGCTACGGGTCCATTAAATCACCGCAGCCCCGCCCAGCCCATGTCCGCCGTGAAGGCGGACCCACCTCGGGTAGGGGGTGGCCACCCCCTCCCACTTCGTGGCGACGCGTCGGAACATCAAAACGCGTCGACCACTCTGGAGGGCCCCATTACTGCGAAGCAGCGGGTGCCCCCGCACCCGCCGCTCTAGGCCCTCCTAGCGGAGACGGAGTGCGAGCCCGTCTGGCTCGCCCCCGTGTCCGCTCCCTTCGGAGCGGGTGTGAGAGAGGGTCTCTCTCTCTTTCCCGCTCCTCGGCCTCCCTCTGCGACATCACTTCCTCGCAGAAGGAGACCATCGCCTCCCAGGACCCCTCGTCGGCGACCATCCTAGCTAGGATGGTCGGCAGCGAGAGGTCTCCGCCAACCGCCGCGGCCAAAGCTAGCCGCGGCTCCGCCGCCCCCGGGCATGCCTCCAGCACGTGCTGCGCCGTCTCTTCCTCGCAGCCGCACTGGTGGCATTCCGGAGTTTCCTCCTTCCGGGCCACGCTGAACAGGTACCTCCCGAAACATCCATGTCCCGAGAGGACCTGCGTCAGCCGGAAGGTAAGACCCCCGTGCCCTCGATGGACCCACTCCTTCAGTACGGGCCGGACCGCCTCCAGAAACCGAGCGGCCCCGGCCCCCCTTCTCCGATCCATCGAGAGTCGTGCACCCCACGACTCGAGGGCGGCGTCCCTGGCCCTCTGTCGCCACTGCTCCAACTCCCGTGGGGCGGGCCGCAAGTCCTCCTCGCGCGCCCGCACTCTGCGCCAGTAGACCGAGGACAGAACCTCGGCCTCCAGATCCCACGGGAGGGAGCCTGCGAGGACGCAGGCAACTTCGTGTGAGAGTGTGCGGTATCCCCGACACACTCTCACCGCCATGGCCCTCTGGCTCCTATGTAGTCGGGCGGCCTCCCTAGAGTTTAGGGAGCCAGCCCATATAGGAGCCCCGTAGAGGGCCATGGAGCGAACCACCGCCATATAGAGGCGGCGGCAGCTCGGATCTCCTCCCCCGAGGTTCGGCAGGAGGCGGCTCAACGCACCCGCCGCCCCCACTAGCCTCGGGCTCAGCTGCTCGAGATGAGCCCCGAACCTCCATCTGCTATCGAGTACGACACCGAGGTATTTCAGTGTCGATCCGACAGCGATGGAGGTTCCCCCCACCACGATCGCTGAGCCTGCAGGCGGCTTCCTCCGAGGCCCATGAAAACAAATGGCCTCGGATTTATGGAGCGCCACCTCCAGACCCAGCCGCCGAATCCGAGCCACCACCGCCGCGACCCCGGCAGTGGCCAGGACAGACGCTTCCCTGAACGTCTGCCCCCGGGCGGTAACCAGCGTGTCGTCAGCGTAACAAACTACGCCGACGCCACGGAGGTTAGCGCCCCGCAACACCCAGTCGTAACCGACGTTCCACAGGGTGGGGCCCAACACGGACCCCTGTGGAACGCCGCGGGTCATGGGGCTCCGACCTTCCCCATCCTTTGTGGGGTAGACTACCTGCCTGTCGGACAGGTAGTCCCCCACGAGGCGTCGGAGGTACTGGGGCACCCTATGGTACCCCAGCGCTCCCAATATTACGCTCCAGGGCAGGGTGTTGAAAGCGTTCGCGATGTCTAAAGACACCGCCAACATCACCCCGCCGCTGGAGCACGCCTCCTCGGAGAGGTCGCGGACGTGGGCTATGGCGTCCACGGTCGAGCGACCTCTCCTGAACCCGAACTGGGTGTCGGCCAAGTCCGGCCCGACCACCTCCAGGTGCTTGACGAGGCGGGCGACTACGACGCGCTCTAAGAGCTTGCCCGCCTCATCAAGCAGCACGATCGGCCGGTATCCCGCCGGCGCGTCCGCAGGGCGTCCCTCTTTTCGCAAAAGGACGAGACGGCCCTGCTTCCACCGTCTGGGGAACCGGCCCTCCTGGAGGCAGCGGCCGAACAGCGCGCTTATGCGCTCCTCCAGTGACTCCTGGACGAGGGCCCACGCGCGACCGGGAATCCCATCAGGGCCCGGCGCCGTGTTTTTGGCCCTCATCCGGAGGACGGCCGCACCCAGCTCTCCCGGCGAGACTTCAGGCACCTCGTCCTCCGCCTCCTCCGCCGGTGCGCCGCGTGCCACCAGGGTGGGAGGGACAAATTCGGTCCCCGGACTAGCGGGGAACAGCCCCTCGACCACACGCTGCAGGACCGCCGGATCCAAGGTGCTGGTGACCGGGGGAGCCCATGGGCGAAGCTTCTGCCTCGCCCACTTGTACGGCCGTCCCCACGGGTCTCGCTCCAGCGACGCCAGGAGCTCTCGCCAGGCCTCCGCCTTTGCTTCGCCGATGGCGATACGAAGGGCCTGGCACGCACCTCTATACGTGGCATAGAGGGCGTCGAGCTCCTCAGCGTCCTGGCGCCTCCTCCGGCGGTACCGCTGGTAGCGGCGGCGCTCTGCCAGGCACTGGCGGCGGAGCTCGGCGATCCCCTCGTTCCACCAGTAGACCTGGCGCTTGGATTGTGCAGGCCTAGCGCGAGGCATGGCAGCGTCGCACACATGTGCCATGGCCCTGCACAATCCATCGGCCTCTGCATCCAGGTCTACTTCCGACGAGGGGGGGGCGTTCCACGCCTGGACAATTGCTGCCTCCTGCAGCAATTCGACGTCCAGGCGGTTTAGCGCCCACCGAGGGCCGACCGCAGCCGGCAACCGCGGGCCCTGACCCGCCGAAGACGAGGAGACGCTGAACCGGATGTACCGGTGATCGGAGAGCGTCTCCTCGTCCACCACGACCTCCCAGTCCCGGACACGCGCCGCGATCTCGGGAGTCGCGAAGGTCACGTCGACCACTGACCCTCCCGAGCGCCGCACACACGTGTTCGTGGACCCGCGGTTTAGGACGCATAGCCCCGCCGCCACCACCCACTCGCTGAGGGCCTCGCCTCGTGCATCCGTCCTTGAAGATCCCCATGCCCTAGACTTGGCGTTGAGGTCTCCAAGGAGGATGATTGGCCTGGGACGGTTCTGGCCGATCAGGGTCCCCACCTCGCTGAGGAAGTCCTCGAACTCGGCAAGGGCCCTGTTGGGGGAGAAATACGCCCCCACAACCACCGTCCCGGCCATCCTGGCGGCCACAAATCCCCTACCCCTGACCACGCCCTCAAGGGGAGGGGATCGGGCAGGCGACTGGGTGGTGATCGCCACCAAACCGTCCAGATCCCCGACCCAGTCACCTCTGGGCGGGATCCGGTATGGTTCGGCGACCACAGCCACTTGTGTCAACCGCTCGGCCAGGCTCTGGAGGAGGACATCCTGAGCTCTGGCCGAGTGGTTGATGTTCGCCTGGAGGAAAGTTAGTCTGTCCGACATTAACTTTCCTCCATGTGCGACGGCTGCTCCTCTGCGGGGCGAGTCTGCTGCGACTTGGCCTTGGCCTCAGTCGCAGCAGGTTTCCGGCGCGCCTCATTTTTCGACGGGGGCTTGGCGCAGGCCTTGCCCCCGGAGAGGTGGTCTGCCGGCTTCCCCGCTGTCGCACATAGTGTGCAGTGGGGGGCGGCAGAGCAGCCACTGGCCTTGTGGCCTTTTTGTCCGCAGCGATGGCACTCATCGCTGCGGTCCACCTCAGACTTGCACTGGGCCCTGACGTGGCCCAGTGCAAGACACCGGAAACAGCGGCGAGGTCGAGCATCCAACAATTGGACCCGCGCCGCCACCCATCCCACCAGGAGTCGGCTGCCGGCCGCAACCAACTTCCTGGCGGCGGTCACAGGGCAACGGACAAATGCCGTCCCCATACCCGCCGCACCCTTCCTGATTTCGCCGACCTTATAGTCGGGCGCGGCGCCGCCTCCGGCCCCGACGAGGGCCTCCGTCAGTTCGGCCGGACCGACGGAGTCGTCGAGGCCGCTCACCCTCAAATCCGCGGTGGTGACGGGCCTTGAGACCCTGATTGTCTCCTCCGCGCCCCGAAACACCTCCCGCAGCTTGAGGGCGAGGGAGTCCGCTCTCTCCGCTTTCGCCGAGCCGGGCACCTCCAGGATTCGGCCCCCACTAGCCGCCACCCGCATTTTGAGAGGCGGAAAGTCGGATAAGTCAATCCGACCCTTCGCCTCTCCTAGCACCTTCTGATACGTAAGGCCCTTCTCTTCCGCCCCCGGTAGCAGCGTGATCACGACTGCTGCCGTACGCTGGGGGCGGAGCTTGGCCTTTTTGGGCCCCGTTTTGGCAGGTGGGGCGGGTGGTCCGGCCCGAGGCCGCTCCGGCTGTGCTGCCGCAGACCGCTGCTCCCTCTTCTTCGGGCGTGCTTTGCGCTTCACCACCTCCGTCCACGGCTCCGACAGAGTCGGTGGCGGTGGAGGAGGCAGTTCAGCCGGTTGACCACCCTCCTTAGGGGCGCCCTTCTTCCCCTTCGAGGCACCCTTGCGAGCACCCGGAGTGGGCTTTGCCGCTGGTGGCGCTCCCGCTCCCGAAGGTCCAGCCTGATGTTGTGGCTCTGGAACCACGGGAGCCACTCCAGCAACAGCGCTTCTGCGGTCAGCCGCTAGTGGAGGTCGCATGCGCCTCTCCGGCAGCAGGCGCTCCTCCAGCGCGTCTAACCGGGCATTTAACATGCCCCCCACCTGACGCAGTATGGCCTGCTCCAGTTCCTCCATCTGCCGAGGTTCTTGACGCCTCAGCGCACTCTCTGGCGAGGACCGCTCGGCAGATGGTGGAACGGATGCTCGCGCAGTTGTCACGTCCCTGCGGAGCTCCACCAACTCATTTCGGAGGTCCTGCATCTCTTCTCGCAGGCGCGCGTTTGCTGCCTGCAGCCTCCTGGTTTCCTCTGTGGAAGACCTTTTGTTGAGGTCTTCCAAGAGGTCCTTGATTGTAGCCGAAGCCTCCTTAAGGGCCTTTTTAAAAGTGCCCTTAAGGTTGCTCGACTTTACAGCCACCGTGTTAATGGTGGCCACACAATCAAGGACCCTCTTATTAAGGTCCGAGGCCAGGTCTTCCTCATCACCCAATGAGGAGACTGAGAGCCGGTCAGCGGTCGGCGGTCTCTGTGAGCGCAGACTCAAGGTCAACTGCTCAACCTGCTGTTCGGCTCTCAGCTCCATTTCTTCGCGCTCGGCCGCCAAGAGGGCAGCCTTGGCGCGGGCGAGGCCGACATATTCGCCCGTAGTGGGCGGTCGGCCTCTGCCTCTCCGAGCAGAACCCACCTTTGTGGCCGGGGCGTCTGACTCCCCGTCAGAGCCCAAGCAACTACCGGCGTCGCTCTCTCCCTCGCGAGGTCTGACGCGTTTGCGCCAGAGCCTCCCAGGTGATTTGGGTGGTGACCCCGTCACCGTCACCATGCTGTCGGCTGAGGAGTCAGACTCCTCAGCGTCTACAGGGCATAGCCCTCTCCTTCCAACTTTCGTTCGGTTTTTATTTTTAATTGTATCCATAGTAGATCCCACGAGTGGAGACGAAATAAAGGTCCACCCCCGGGTGACGCTCATTCCGGGGGTAAGGGTACATACTGCGGAGGTCCCCAGGTATCCGCAGGTTTTAACGTGTTTTCTCACGGGTTTTTGTTTCAAGCTTTTCCTTGCTCTGGGGCCGGCCAATTAAGGCAAGCCCCCTTCGGCCCCCACACTGCCACAACGTACCCCTTACCGCAATACGGGGTCTTTGAAGCGTACAGTGGAGAGCCGGTGCAGGAGAGGGTGCGGAGACCTCCCCCGACGACACTGGGCGATGGTTTTAATACCACCCAGGTCGCCCGACCCGCGTCGCCGCTACTCAGCATAAGGCTGAGACGCCGACCGGGCCCCGCAGCCACTCAAGGCCGCCGAGACTCGACCGCCGCTACCCGGAATATCCAGGACGCCGGCCGAGCCTACCCCACAGGAAGGCACGATGCGCCCCCCATCGTCGTCCACGGACGACCCATTCCCGGTGTGCCCGAAAGGGTGGCCGAGTTGACCGATCCCTTCCGCGCCGCCAGCCTTGAAGGCCGGCCATCCTCCGACCCGAAGATCCGCTGGTCCATTTCTGGACCCCGACCCGCCTCGTCCACGCCCTATGCTGAACATAGGGACTCGTGGAGAGGCCCCGCAGTCAATCAAGACCGCCTAGGCCCAGACCGCCGCTTCCCGGAATGTCCAGGGCGCCGGCCCGAGCCTCCACTTGGGGTTCCTCTTAGTTTCACCGGACAAAGCGGCCCGGCTACTTATCCCCCCCGCCACGGAAAGGCGGGAACCCATTCGAGGGGGAACCTAACCTAACCTAACCTAACCTAACCTAACCTAACCTAACCTAACCTAACCTAACCTAACCTAACCTAACCTAACCTAACCTAACCTAACCTAACCTAACCTAACCTAACCTAACCTAACCTAACCTAACCTAACCTAACCTAACCTAACCTAACCTAACCTAACCCGGATTTTAGAGTTTCTTAAATATTGACCAATTGTTGAGTGTGACACGTCGCTGTAACCGGCTCGACGTCTCCTCGACGATCCTGCAACAGAAAAGCACACGTTTAGTACAAATTTTTGGAAATAACTTCAATTTTCATCGAAATTTTTGAAAACTTTGAAAAATCCTAGCGTCTTCAAAATTTAGTTTGGAATTTTTCTTTTATTTTATTCGTGCTCAGCAGGCTTGCGCGCGTCGCGCTGCATACTCAGATTTAGGTTTTTGTTAATTTTGTTAAATTCTTTGACTTAGAAAATTTCGACCGAGGTGATGTAAGGAACGTCGTTTCCCAGTACATTTGGATTTTAGAGTTTCTTAAATATTGACCAATTGTTGAGTGTGACACGTCGCTGTAACCGGCTCGACGTCTCCTCGACGATCCTGCAACAGAAAAGCACACGTTTAGTACAAATTTTTGGAAATAACTTCAATTTTCATCGAAATTTTTGAAAACTTTGAAAAATCCTAGCGTCTTCAAAATTTAGTTTGGAATTTTTCTTTTATTTTATTCGTGCTCAGCAGGCTTGCGCGCGTCGCGCTGCATACTCAGATTTAGGTTTTTGTTAATTTTGTTAAATTCTTTGACTTAGAAAATTTCGACCGAGGTGATGTAAGGAACGTCGTTTCCCAGTACATTTGGATTTTAGAGTTTCTTAAATATTGACCAATTGTTGAGTGTGACACGTCGCTGTAACCGGCTCGACGTCTCCTCGACGATCCTGCAACAGAAAAGCACACGTTTAGTACAAATTTTTGGAAATAACTTCAATTTTCATCGAAATTTTTGAAAACTTTGAAAAATCCTAGCGTCTTCAAAATTTAGTTTGGAATTTTTCTTTTATTTTATTCGTGCTCAGCAGGCTTGCGCGCGTCGCGCTGCATACTCAGATTTAGGTTTTTGTTAATTTTGTTAAATTCTTTGACTTAGAAAATTTCGACCGAGGTGATGTAAGGAACGTCGTTTCCCAGTACATTTATTGGATTTTAGAGTTTCTTAAATATTGACCAATTGTTGAGTGTGACACGTCGCTGTAACCGGCTCGACGTCTCCTCGACGATCCTGCAACAGAAAAGCACACGTTTAGTACAAATTTTTGGAAATAACTTCAATTTTCATCGAAATTTTTGAAAACTTTGAAAAATCCTAGCGTCTTCAAAATTTAGTTTGGAATTTTTCTTTTATTTTATTCGTGCTCAGCAGGCTTGCGCGCGTCGCGCTGCATACTCAGATTTAGGTTTTTGTTAATTTTGTTAAATTCTTTGACTTAGAAAATTTCGACCGAGGTGATGTAAGGAACGTCGTTTCCCAGTACATTTGGATTTTAGAGTTTCTTAAATATTGACCAATTGTTGAGTGTGACACGTCGCTGTAACCGGCTCGACGTCTCCTCGACGATCCTGCAACAGAAAAGCACACGTTTAGTACAAATTTTTGGAAATAACTTCAATTTTCATCGAAATTTTTGAAAACTTTGAAAAATCCTAGCGTCTTCAAAATTTAGTTTGGAATTTTTCTTTTATTTTATTCGTGCTCAGCAGGCTTGCGCGCGTCGCGCTGCATACTCAGATTTAGGTTTTTGTTAATTTTGTTAAATTCTTTGACTTAGAAAATTTCGACCGAGGTGATGTAAGGAACGTCGTTTCCCAGTACATTTGGATTTTAGAGTTTCTTAAATATTGACCAATTGTTGAGTGTGACACGTCGCTGTAACCGGCTCGACGTCTCCTCGACGATCCTGCAACAGAAAAGCACACGTTTAGTACAAATTTTTGGAAATAACTTCAATTTTCATCGAAATTTTTGAAAACTTTGAAAAATCCTAGCGTCTTCAAAATTTAGTTTGGAATTTTTCTTTTATTTTATTCGTGCTCAGCAGGCTTGCGCGCGTCGCGCTGCATACTCAGATTTAGGTTTTTGTTAATTTTGTTAAATTCTTTGACTTAGAAAATTTCGACCGAGGTGATGTAAGGAACGTCGTTTCCCAGTACATTTGGATTTTAGAGTTTCTTAAATATTGACCAATTGTTGAGTGTGACACGTCGCTGTAACCGGCTCGACGTCTCCTCGACGATCCTGCAACAGAAAAGCACACGTTTAGTACAAATTTTTGGAAATAACTTCAATTTTCATCGAAATTTTTGAAAACTTTGAAAAATCCTAGCGTCTTCAAAATTTAGTTTGGAATTTTTCTTTTATTTTATTCGTGCTCAGCAGGCTTGCGCGCGTCGCGCTGCATACTCAGATTTAGGTTTTTGTTAATTTTGTTAAATTCTTTGACTTAGAAAATTTCGACCGAGGTGATGTAAGGAACGTCGTTTCCCAGTACATTTATTGGATTTTAGAGTTTCTTAAATATTGACCAATTGTTGAGTGTGACACGTCGCTGTAACCGGCTCGACGTCTCCTCGACGATCCTGCAACAGAAAAGCACACGTTTAGTACAAATTTTTGGAAATAACTTCAATTTTCATCGAAATTTTTGAAAACTTTGAAAAATCCTAGCGTCTTCAAAATTTAGTTTGGAATTTTTCTTTTATTTTATTCGTGCTCAGCAGGCTTGCGCGCGTCGCGCTGCATACTCAGATTTAGGTTTTTGTTAATTTTGTTAAATTCTTTGACTTAGAAAATTTCGACCGAGGTGATGTAAGGAACGTCGTTTCCCAGTACATTTGGATTTTAGAGTTTCTTAAATATTGACCAATTGTTGAGTGTGACACGTCGCTGTAACCGGCTCGACGTCTCCTCGACGATCCTGCAACAGAAAAGCACACGTTTAGTACAAATTTTTGGAAATAACTTCAATTTTCATCGAAATTTTTGAAAACTTTGAAAAATCCTAGCGTCTTCAAAATTTAGTTTGGAATTTTTCTTTTATTTTATTCGTGCTCAGCAGGCTTGCGCGCGTCGCGCTGCATACTCAGATTTAGGTTTTTGTTAATTTTGTTAAATTCTTTGACTTAGAAAATTTCGACCGAGGTGATGTAAGGAACGTCGTTTCCCAGTACATTTGGATTTTAGAGTTTCTTAAATATTGACCAATTGTTGAGTGTGACACGTCGCTGTAACCGGCTCGACGTCTCCTCGACGATCCTGCAACAGAAAAGCACACGTTTAGTACAAATTTTTGGAAATAACTTCAATTTTCATCGAAATTTTTGAAAACTTTGAAAAATCCTAGCGTCTTCAAAATTTAGTTTGGAATTTTTCTTTTATTTTATTCGTGCTCAGCAGGCTTGCGCGCGTCGCGCTGCATACTCAGATTTAGGTTTTTGTTAATTTTGTTAAATTCTTTGACTTAGAAAATTTCGACCGAGGTGATGTAAGGAACGTCGTTTCCCAGTACATTTGGATTTTAGAGTTTCTTAAATATTGACCAATTGTTGAGTGTGACACGTCGCTGTAACCGGCTCGACGTCTCCTCGACGATCTTGCAACAGAAAAGCACACGTTTAGTACAAATTTTTGGAAATAACTTCAATTTTCATCGAAATTTTTGAAAACTTTGAAAAATCCTAGCGTCTTCAAAATTTAGTTTGGAATTTTTCTTTTATTTTATTCGTGCTCAGCAGGCTTGCGCGCGTCGCGCTGCATACTCAGATTTAGGTTTTTGTTAATTTTGTTAAATTCTTTGACTTAGAAAATTTCGACCGAGGTGATGTAAGGAACGTCGTTTCCCAGTACATTTGGATTTTAGAGTTTCTTAAATATTGACCAATTGTTGAGTGTGACACGTCGCTGTAACCGGCTCGACGTCTCCTCGACGATCCTGCAACAGAAAAGCACACGTTTAGTACAAATTTTTGGAAATAACTTCAATTTTCATCGAAATTTTTGAAAACTTTGAAAAATCCTAGCGTCTTCAAAATTTAGTTTGGAATTTTTCTTTTATTTTATTCGTGCTCAGCAGGCTTGCGCGCGTCGCGCTGCATACTCAGATTTAGGTTTTTGTTAATTTTGTTAAATTCTTTGACTTAGAAAATTTCGACCGAGGTGATGTAAGGAACGTCGTTTCCCAGTACATTTGGATTTTAGAGTTTCTTAAATATTGACCAATTGTTGAGTGTGACACGTCGCTGTAACCGGCTCGACGTCTCCTCGACGATCCTGCAACAGAAAAGCACACGTTTAGTACAAATTTTTGGAAATAACTTCAATTTTCATCGAAATTTTTGAAAACTTTGAAAAATCCTAGCGTCTTCAAAATTTAGTTTGGAATTTTTCTTTTATTTTATTCGTGCTCAGCAGGCTTGCGCGCGTCGCGCTGCATACTCAGATTTAGGTTTTTGTTAATTTTGTTAAATTCTTTGACTTAGAAAATTTCGACCGAGGTGATGTAAGGAACGTCGTTTCCCAGTACATTTGGATTTTAGAGTTTCTTAAATATTGACCAATTGTTGAGTGTGACACGTCGCTGTAACCGGCTCGACGTCTCCTCGACGATCCTGCAACAGAAAAGCACACGTTTAGTACAAATTTTTGGAAATAACTTCAATTTTCATCGAAATTTTTGAAAACTTTGAAAAATCCTAGCGTCTTCAAAATTTAGTTTGGAATTTTTCTTTTATTTTATTCGTGCTCAGCAGGCTTGCGCGCGTCGCGCTGCATACTCAGATTTAGGTTTTTGTTAATTTTGTTAAATTCTTTGACTTAGAAAATTTCGACCGAGGTGATGTAAGGAACGTCGTTTCCCAGTACATTTGGATTTTAGAGTTTCTTAAATATTGACCAATTGTTGAGTGTGACACGTCGCTGTAACCGGCTCGACGTCTCCTCGACGATCCTGCAACAGAAAAGCACACGTTTAGTACAAATTTTTGGAAATAACTTCAATTTTCATCGAAATTTTTGAAAACTTTGAAAAATCCTAGCGTCTTCAAAATTTAGTTTGGAATTTTTCTTTTATTTTATTCGTGCTCAGCAGGCTTGCGCGCGTCGCGCTGCATACTCAGATTTAGGTTTTTGTTAATTTTGTTAAATTCTTTGACTTAGAAAATTTCGACCGAGGTGATGTAAGGAACGTCGTTTCCCAGTACATTTGGATTTTAGAGTTTCTTAAATATTGACCAATTGTTGAGTGTGACACGTCGCTGTAACCGGCTCGACGTCTCCTCGACGATCCTGCAACAGAAAAGCACACGTTTAGTACAAATTTTTGGAAATAACTTCAATTTTCATCGAAATTTTTGAAAACTTTGAAAAATCCTAGCGTCTTCAAAATTTAGTTTGGAATTTTTCTTTTATTTTATTCGTGCTCAGCAGGCTTGCGCGCGTCGCGCTGCATACTCAGATTTAGGTTTTTGTTAATTTTGTTAAATTCTTTGACTTAGAAAATTTCGACCGAGGTGATGTAAGGAACGTCGTTTCCCAGTACATTTGGATTTTAGAGTTTCTTAAATATTGACCAATTGTTGAGTGTGACACGTCGCTGTAACCGGCTCGACGTCTCCTCGACGATCCTGCAACAGAAAAGCACACGTTTAGTACAAATTTTTGGAAATAACTTCAATTTTCATCGAAATTTTTGAAAACTTTGAAAAATCCTAGCGTCTTCAAAATTTAGTTTGGAATTTTTCTTTTATTTTATTCGTGCTCAGCAGGCTTGCGCGCGTCGCGCTGCATACTCAGATTTAGGTTTTTGTTAATTTTGTTAAATTCTTTGACTTAGAAAATTTCGACCGAGGTGATGTAAGGAACGTCGTTTCCCAGTACATTTATTGGATTTTAGAGTTTCTTAAATATTGACCAATTGTTGAGTGTGACACGTCGCTGTAACCGGCTCGACGTCTCCTCGACGATCCTGCAACAGAAAAGCACACGTTTAGTACAAATTTTTGGAAATAACTTCAATTTTCATCGAAATTTTTGAAAACTTTGAAAAATCCTAGCGTCTTCAAAATTTAGTTTGGAATTTTTCTTTTATTTTATTCGTGCTCAGCAGGCTTGCGCGCGTCGCGCTGCATACTCAGATTTAGGTTTTTGTTAATTTTGTTAAATTCTTTGACTTAGAAAATTTCGACCGAGGTGATGTAAGGAACGTCGTTTCCCAGTACATTTGGATTTTAGAGTTTCTTAAATATTGACCAATTGTTGAGTGTGACACGTCGCTGTAACCGGCTCGACGTCTCCTCGACGATCCTGCAACAGAAAAGCACACGTTTAGTACAAATTTTTGGAAATAACTTCAATTTTCATCGAAATTTTTGAAAACTTTGAAAAATCCTAGCGTCTTCAAAATTTAGTTTGGAATTTTTCTTTTATTTTATTCGTGCTCAGCAGGCTTGCGCGCGTCGCGCTGCATACTCAGATTTAGGTTTTTGTTAATTTTGTTAAATTCTTTGACTTAGAAAATTTCGACCGAGGTGATGTAAGGAACGTCGTTTCCCAGTACATTTGGATTTTAGAGTTTCTTAAATATTGACCAATTGTTGAGTGTGACACGTCGCTGTAACCGGCTCGACGTCTCCTCGACGATCCTGCAACAGAAAAGCACACGTTTAGTACAAATTTTTGGAAATAACTTCAATTTTCATCGAAATTTTTGAAAACTTTGAAAAATCCTAGCGTCTTCAAAATTTAGTTTGGAATTTTTCTTTTATTTTATTCGTGCTCAGCAGGCTTGCGCGCGTCGCGCTGCATACTCAGATTTAGGTTTTTGTTAATTTTGTTAAATTCTTTGACTTAGAAAATTTCGACCGAGGTGATGTAAGGAACGTCGTTTCCCAGTACATTTGGATTTTAGAGTTTCTTAAATATTGACCAATTGTTGAGTGTGACACGTCGCTGTAACCGGCTCGACGTCTCCTCGACGATCTTGCAACAGAAAAGCACACGTTTAGTACAAATTTTTGGAAATAACTTCAATTTTCATCGAAATTTTTGAAAACTTTGAAAAATCCTAGCGTCTTCAAAATTTAGTTTGGAATTTTTCTTTTATTTTATTCGTGCTCAGCAGGCTTGCGCGCGTCGCGCTGCATACTCAGATTTAGGTTTTTGTTAATTTTGTTAAATTCTTTGACTTAGAAAATTTCGACCGAGGTGATGTAAGGAACGTCGTTTCCCAGTACATTTGGATTTTAGAGTTTCTTAAATATTGACCAATTGTTGAGTGTGACACGTCGCTGTAACCGGCTCGACGTCTCCTCGACGATCCTGCAACAGAAAAGCACACGTTTAGTACAAATTTTTGGAAATAACTTCAATTTTCATCGAAATTTTTGAAAACTTTGAAAAATCCTAGCGTCTTCAAAATTTAGTTTGGAATTTTTCTTTTATTTTATTCGTGCTCAGCAGGCTTGCGCGCGTCGCGCTGCATACTCAGATTTAGGTTTTTGTTAATTTTGTTAAATTCTTTGACTTAGAAAATTTCGACCGAGGTGATGTAAGGAACGTCGTTTCCCAGTACATTTGGATTTTAGAGTTTCTTAAATATTGACCAATTGTTGAGTGTGACACGTCGCTGTAACCGGCTCGACGTCTCCTCGACGATCCTGCAACAGAAAAGCACACGTTTAGTACAAATTTTTGGAAATAACTTCAATTTTCATCGAAATTTTTGAAAACTTTGAAAAATCCTAGCGTCTTCAAAATTTAGTTTGGAATTTTTCTTTTATTTTATTCGTGCTCAGCAGGCTTGCGCGCGTCGCGCTGCATACTCAGATTTAGGTTTTTGTTAATTTTGTTAAATTCTTTGACTTAGAAAATTTCGACCGAGGTGATGTAAGGAACGTCGTTTCCCAGTACATTTGGATTTTAGAGTTTCTTAAATATTGACCAATTGTTGAGTGTGACACGTCGCTGTAACCGGCTCGACGTCTCCTCGACGATCCTGCAACAGAAAAGCACACGTTTAGTACAAATTTTTGGAAATAACTTCAATTTTCATCGAAATTTTTGAAAACTTTGAAAAATCCTAGCGTCTTCAAAATTTAGTTTGGAATTTTTCTTTTATTTTATTCGTGCTCAGCAGGCTTGCGCGCGTCGCGCTGCATACTCAGATTTAGGTTTTTGTTAATTTTGTTAAATTCTTTGACTTAGAAAATTTCGACCGAGGTGATGTAAGGAACGTCGTTTCCCAGTACATTTGGATTTTAGAGTTTCTTAAATATTGACCAATTGTTGAGTGTGACACGTCGCTGTAACCGGCTCGACGTCTCCTCGACGATCCTGCAACAGAAAAGCACACGTTTAGTACAAATTTTTGGAAATAACTTCAATTTTCATCGAAATTTTTGAAAACTTTGAAAAATCCTAGCGTCTTCAAAATTTAGTTTGGAATTTTTCTTTTATTTTATTCGTGCTCAGCAGGCTTGCGCGCGTCGCGCTGCATACTCAGATTTAGGTTTTTGTTAATTTTGTTAAATTCTTTGACTTAGAAAATTTCGACCGAGGTGATGTAAGGAACGTCGTTTCCCAGTACATTTGGATTTTAGAGTTTCTTAAATATTGACCAATTGTTGAGTGTGACACGTCGCTGTAACCGGCTCGACGTCTCCTCGACGATCCTGCAACAGAAAAGCACACGTTTAGTACAAATTTTTGGAAATAACTTCAATTTTCATCGAAATTTTTGAAAACTTTGAAAAATCCTAGCGTCTTCAAAATTTAGTTTGGAATTTTTCTTTTATTTTATTCGTGCTCAGCAGGCTTGCGCGCGTCGCGCTGCATACTCAGATTTAGGTTTTTTTCCACCGCCATCCCCCGCCCTCCCACCCTGGGTCCCGTTAACTTAGGGAGGTGAGGTTATTTTGGGGAAATATTTTTTAAAATTTTTGTTTTTTGTGTCGTTTGTTTGCTTGGAGGATCCGTCGGTCATTTTATACAACTTATACAAATTTTATCGACTTTTCTTTTTGACAACCGACGACCTCCAAGCAAACTATGTTCAGGACTCCGGCCAAACGAGGGTCTCTCGATGGAGAACTCCGTGCTGTCGCGGCAGGGACTGCCACAGTCACGAAGACCGCCGGGCCTCCGCACCAAAGCGTCCGAAGGAGCATCGGGGAGTGGGAGTCCGGTTTACCGGACCCCCGCAACAGCCTCACTCCCCCGAAATCGAGCCCGACGGTGGGGCGCCCGAAGCCGAAACCGTCAGCCGTGCGTAGGCTGTCGGTGGAGGCCGAGGGAGCCCCACCTAAGACCAAGGGCTCGAAAGACAAATCTTCGGACCGGGTGAAGGAGGCCAGGGCTTGTGTTTGCACGGCCAAGCAGCATCTGACCCACTCTCGGAACCTAAAGACAGATATAAAGGTCGCCGTTAACGCGGCGATCGATCGTCTGTTCCAGTTGGTGAAGGATGCAGATGCTGAATTGGCCAAGTGTGCAAACACACAGCCTGGCCCGGCGGTCTTCGAAGCGGCTGCCTGCGCTTCGCCAAGGTCCCCTCCAGCTTTTATGGAGGGAGCCTTGTCGGAGCACATGCAGCTGCTCAGAGACAGCACGGAGCAGATGCGAAGGCTCCAAGAGACCCTCGAGAGCACCACCTCCCTGGGAAGCCAGAAAGAGGCACACGCCGAGTGCATTGACCAGCTTTTGGGTGAAGTGCGGGAGCTGCGCCAGACCTCCGAAGAGACGGGG